>JADDOH010016044.1:0-15797 GCA_016648135.1 Agrypnia vestita | reverse complement strand
TAGTGAAAATAGCACTACTATCTAATAGCCAGTGGTCGTCCGCTAGTTACCACACTGATAATATGTTTTTTTTAACTTAGAAGTGTGGGGCCGACAACTGGTTGACGTGTTAAAATTGATGTATCATTGGTTGGCCATGCAGCGTCTTAGGACGGTTTTGGTAGATGAAATTTATCTTTTATCATCCTAATGTTAACTAAATATAGAAATTATTAATTTTGTATCAATGGCGACTAAAACTAAAATACATTTTTCATCAGTATACTGATGATAGCCTTCAAAAAGCCCTTTAAGCAATAAGAGAAGGAAAAAAATATGCGCAGCTTGTCAGAAATTGTTTGGAAGTTGATGTTCCTAGGGCAAAATTGCAGGACCGTATCAAGGGATGAGTATTGGAAAAAACATCGTCAAATGGAACCAAATCACTTTATGTCATCATCTGACGAAAACAATATTGTTGAACAGTTAATAGCGTTAGCAAAATGTCATTTCCCCCTAAAAACAAGAACTCCGACTGCTGTGCAGCAAGTTGTGAAGTCAGAAAAAATAAAAACACCTTTCTAAGATGAAAAACCGGGAGAAATATGCTATTTATTATTCATACGCTGGCCAGAATTGCGGAAAGCATTATTAGCGCATAGGTACTAAGAATATGCAAATTATAAAAGAAGTTGGTTTAAGGACTTGGAAACCATCTAATAGAAAACAATGATGAAGATGTATTAGAATACCTTAGTCGGATTATTAATGGAAATGAACGGGGCTTTAACATATAACCAAAATGCCCAATCGAAAAAATAATTCTCTTTCTAGTTCCTAGTATATGATTATTAGTGTATTTTATACGTACCTACCTATTAACAAATTGAGACGATTTGTTGAAAAGCTTAAAAGGATCTAAGTATAAATTGAAAAAAAAATGCCTGTATAGGGCAAATTTCTAAAAATCGTCTGGCGGCCCTGTGGTAAAATCTGATGGCCGACTACTGACGCATAGGTGGCCGACAACTGATGCATAGGTGGCCGACAACTGACGCATAGGTGGCGGACTACTGGCAAAACAGCCATTTTTCATTAAAATATTATTTGAATTTTTATGGTTAGGTTAATTTTAAAAAGCAATAAATATTATAAAAATAAACTCTCTGTTCAATTTAAATACGTGTTTTTCTAAACCTCGTTTAAAAAATGAACTTACAATGATATTCCAAAGATGACTTTTTTGTAAAATGGCCGACTACTAGCACAATCACCCTACCTTATTCTTTTTTTTTAACTTCCATATTGTTATTAAAATACTTAAGTGCATGTATAAAGATATATTATAAAATATATATCGATGACAAAAATACATTTTTTTACACTTTTCTGTATATTCTTGCACAGATATAATTCTGAACGGCTAGCACGGGATGCATGTATCTGTGACATGATAAATTTTTTTTTTTTTTAGTGGTTACTTGCTAACATAAATAATATTTTGTTAAAATGTCTGACCACAAAGTTAATGCTTTAAATATTAATAATATTAAAGTTTTTCCATCTAAGTTTAACCCTTTGCACTCGAAAGTTTTTTGGTATGTTATTACTCGTTTTTCGATAAAATTCCTTAACTTATTGCTATTTAATTGTACTAATATACTTCTGGTTAAATTAAATTGAAAACTTATAAACTCAATGTACATATTAAAAATATTGAGAAATAAGAGTTTATTTTCTTGCCGCCGCTGGCAGAACTACTCGAGTGCGAGGCTTAAGATACTTTTGTTTTAACTTTTCGTGCCAGAGGTATACCCGTTTATTCTGAAGCTTTGAAAATATTAATGTGCACTTTAAATATGAGTACCATGTCATTCTCGCTTGTGGTTTGACTAGTAATGCTAAGTTTTATTTTGTTATTGCAGCGGAACATTATTCGCGTGTTGAACCTGTGGCAGAAGAATTATGTGTTCAGTCCGGAGGTGATTCAACCGCTGTTCGATATGGCCAACCCAAACCATCCCATACACGCAGAACTGCTGGCTCAGCAGGCACTGGCTCATGCTAATGGTAACTTAGTTATATTTTGTAGTTTCATATTATCCTCCTGATTCACGCCACAATAGGTGATAAAATTTCATGTATGTATATTTATGGTAGAAATAATACAGAACTTCTCATTATTTCTTGGTACACTCACTATAATTTTAAATTAATCCTGAAAGCTTGTTGCGTAATTTGGTAGTGAATTCACTTGCTTTTGGGGTCTATTTTTTTTTTTTTTTAACTTTTTGGCTGCTTATTGCCAGTTGGCAATTTCTTCCAACTAACCACACAATTTAGGGGAACAGATGAAATACGTTTCCGAAATATAATATTGTAATATAATAAAACTAGCTTTATGATAATGAAAAAAAATGGATGGGGACATGGACTAGTCTGCTTTGGAAGATAATTATCGTCTGTGACGGTGTGATGTGTGATATGTATAGTTGATTGTACAGCCTAACCGATTGCACTTTGAATGAGGAGCTGAAGAATTCAGTATATGAATGGGGATGGATAGTGAAGTATTGTCAGCTGAACGAGTGGAAGACCATGAGTAGATAGAAAGTTGAATTTAGATTTCAGGCACCGGGTGAGCGAAGATTGACGACATTATAAAGTAGAGATAAAACGTGGATGTAACGGTGTTGATGGATTGTAAGCCATTAGAGAAGATTGCGGAAAGATGAGATGCTATCGAATTATTTGAGGTTGAAGTTAAAACTATTACATACGTTTTTTTCAATGTGACTACTTAAAATACATATTTTTAACAATTTTTTAAATTAAATTTTTGATGGAAAATAACATGTAACGTTTTCACATATCATTATGTCATAATTTATGTCATGTGGAGATCATGATCCCGGCATCCTGAACGTTTTTCTGATCCCGCAATCATGGGATTGAAAGTCTTGATCCCGGGATTTTCGGGATCAATACCAAAAATAAATTAAATAGCGACCCCTGCATCCCAGAATTATCTAATTTACTGGCCCGCTTTGTGCCGGTGTGGCTGCACTCCCGAACATGAAAATGTCATATCTCAACGCAATAAAAAACTACATCTACACAATACCTAATAAAAGCACATCTAAAGATACAAATACTACTAAAGAATATGTTTTTTAAACGCTAAATAAACAAATATTAATAAACATGTCATAAATATATAATAATGAAGCAGATGTGCACTTCCCATATATCCATAGGCATAAAGCTGTAAAAATAAATTCAGACAGGGTTTTCGTCCCCATACATTATTTCTATATTTCTATCTAAGACCATTAACTTGTTGAGGACCCTAAAAATTTCACTCAAAATATAGGTCAATGCCAGAGATTTTCTGTTTTTTTTGCAATTTTTATTTTTACGAAAAAACCATGAAAACATGCGTATATTAAAAAAAACACACACATTCATATTATTTTATCGTAAGTGTCGAAATGCAATGATTTTTTTATCATTTAAGTAAAAAAAAATTCTTTTTTTGAATTTCGATAATGTTGCCAGCGCAACCTTTTCTGAAAAATAATAATTATTTTTTATTTGTTTATTGGAGACAACACTACTATTAATAATAATAATCTTCTTCTGTGTGGTATATTTTGTTGCACGGCACAGCACACGACGGGACATCGCACTCATAACACATAAATATGATACACTTTCACACACACACATATTTCAAATAAAAGCTACAAAATTACGTGTATTTTTGTTAATAAATCACTATTAGTATTCAATTGAATCATAAACCAAGAAAAACTGACAAATATCGCAAAATATATCGTATATATTTGTGTATATGTGTACAAATAAATCGAAAAAACTAAATCGTATTTCCCGCGCACATTGCGCGTGACCTTGACGACGGAATATTTGAATTTCGATTGCACAACACGCGATCGTTTTGATTGTTGATTTAAAATATAATCCGTGATGTTTTTGAGTTGAAAATGGAACGACAGGTCACCATGGGATTTCTCTACTCTTCTTAAGCGAAAGACTATTCAGCTAACATGCAATTATTTTTCATTTGGGGGTATCGATTTTATTACTTGGTTAACACTAACATGATTAATGAACTGACAAAAAACATTCAGAGTGATTATATCATTGAAAAGTCTTTTATTATTATTAAAACTACTCATATAAGTAATTATATTTAAATAGTAGTTTCCGACTGAAACTAGTTTTTACGGCCGAAACCGTAACTTCCACATAAGGTTATGTTTTCGTGGGAAAAGAAATAGTCAATTTTAGTCCGTCAGTCTTTATTTTTAAATCATATATTAATTAATCATTCAGTCTCTGATATTTTAACTCATAATAAACATAACATAATTATCACTCCTTATTTCAAATAAATTGTATGGAGTTGATTTGAAATAAAAATATTATACCTATTATACTAAGTATATTTATTTCAAATCAACTCCTTCATAAATAATATTAAAATAAAAGATGAAATAGTAGGTATTTACCTGTCATTTCTTTTTAATGTTATTTACGAATAATATAAAATAAAAGGTACAAAACAAAATTACTTTTTTTTACCTAATTTTTTTAGGTACACTATAATAATATTAATAATAATTGGATAACTTATATAGCGCCGTTTTCGCGAATACTCAACTCAAGGGCGCTTTACACAGAAAAATTATTATCTTACAAAACAACTTACTGCTGGAAAAGAAAAAAACTTATTTACTATTACTTATTCATTAGGTGGCATACAAGAAATGGAATTAAAATTGAGTACTATAATAGTTGGGAGTGCCTGAAAGAATAAGGTGCTTTCGCAGATTGCCCAATAGGAGTGGAAAACATTAGCTAGGGTTGTTGTGGTCAGATTCTATAGATTTTTATAGGATTGTCTAAATAAATGCGTCTTAAGTTGTTTTTTGAACTGTGGTAAGATGTCTGTTTGTCTCAGTTTATTAGGTAGTTTGTTCCATAACTTTGGTCCAGCCACTGCGAAAGCACGATCACCAAAATTAGTTTTGTGAACGCGATTTACTTCAGCTAACCTATTTGTATTAGATGTTGATGCTGAGCGAAGTGTTAGTTGTCTATTATTTGTGGAGAATGGAATGCAGAAGTCGGTTATGTATTGAGGGGCCATGTTGTGAATAGCCATAAATATTGTAAGACAAAGCTTATATTCAATCCTCTCTAGACATCTAAGCCAGTGAAGGTTTTAAAGATAGTTTGAGATGTGCGCAAACTTTGAAATGCCGATAATGAGTCTTGCGGCGGCATTAAATAAGTCCTGACACGACTATGAGCGCGGATGCGGCATAATGACACTTCGTCACTCGCAGCTCAGTGCATCGAACATGTGTGATCGCAGCGTGAAACCTCCCGAATTCAGTTTCGCCGGGATGGTAGCCAAAACCGAAACTAAGCCAAACCCGTTTTTTGGCCGAAACTAGGCCGAAACCGAAAGTTCGGTCGGACACTAATACACGGTTTTCTACAAATTTTGGAAATATTTAGTATTTGTTAATATAATATTTTGTATTAAACTGCTTGCAACACAAATAGGCAAGAGAATTCCGGAGGTGATACAACCACTGTTCGATATGACCAATCCAAATCATCCAAATTTGCTGGTTTTGTTAAATGTGTACACAAATACACTTTTTAATTTTCAGGATCCATGTCTTCTATGAATGCTGATGCCAAAAATTCTCCTGCCGTGGTATCTCAGCACACGCCAACGGAACCATCGCACCAGGAACAGGTGTGTTTTATATATTATATTCATAATTTAAAAATATTCCTTTAAATATTAATCTTAAAAAATGTACAAAAAAAAAAATTTTATGCGACAAATAAAAAAGGAGTGAGAAATGTAGTGCCCCTGTAAAAGCCTACTTCGAATATAATGTTTAATTAAATTTGTATCTAAATTTTTTTAATAAATTTTTCGCAGGGTGGTAAATCAGATGCGGTGATATTGGCCCAGTTGAGACAAATGCAACACCTCTTCAGAGACGGCTCCTCCCAGCCTGGGGGCGCTGCTCCCACCAACGCTGACAAGTCCTCGGTGAATTTCAATCGGCGTCTGCTCAACATGGATTTTGAGTACGAGAGTGAGGACGAAGGAGGCGGCGGAGGGCAGCTGATGAGCATCAGCATGTCTTCCAGTGCCGGTCAGCTCACCGGAGGTGATTTGTTGTCTTGATAAAAGCATTTGTGTAACTTTTGTTTTAATGAACAATTTATTTGTTCCCCAATTTTATCTCTCGTGGTGTCTTTAACCCTGACGGACATTTTATCATGTCCCTGTGTAATATCTTCATGTCACAAGAGTCTAATTTTAATAGTGTAACACATTACTAATGTTATATCCGGGGCAGGTGAAAGTGCAAAAAATATTAAAATTGTGGTACATGACTTGAAAATAAATCATTAAGGCGGTACATTCACTGCAAATGCATATTTCGGCGTTTTTAACGAAAATGTGGGTTTTTATTATTCATTTATATCAGAATGTATATGATAGATTCCAATTTTTTTAGGGCGATAACTTAGATAGAACCTTTATTCTTATATAAAAGTAATAAATTGAACATTATTTACAATAATTAAGAAAAATATAGGCATTAATCCACAGGCCGCGGCAAAAAAAACGTTTTTAATGTTCCCGGGCAAAGAGTGTTTTGTTTAAAATTTGTACGTAAGCATAATAAAAGAATTTTACCTTCCATTAAAATTCCTATTTTGTTTCCCTCGACGCCTGGAATCCATTATGAGAGAACAGCCTGCTGTTTTGCCACTAGACACGCGTTCCTACCCCCTCTGATTCCCTGTTTGCGACAATTTATTCCCGCTGGTATCCCTGTTTCCGGTTTCGTCCGCGCAACGGTTTTTCTTTCATATGACTCATAATGCACCAGGTAGGGATTACCTGGATTCCAGGCGTCGAGGGAAACAAAATAGGAATTTTAATGGAAGGTAAAATTCTTTTATTTTGTGTTCCGTCTCGACGCCTGGAATCCATTATGAGAGATCTGTTTGTTATCACCTGGTGACCTAGTGGTTCGACGTTATATGTGACTGCCTATATTGGCGTAAAGAGAGGCGCTAATGAGCTCTGGGGGCATTGTTGCTTGGGGTTATCTACTATCTCTCTTTGGTAGAATTTTCGGAAGGTGATTTCACTCTGCCAGTTTCCCCTTGACAAGATCTCCTCTATCGGGTAGTTTTCCAGCCAATTCAACGAAGCCACAGCAGAACGAACACTTCCTGGCGTTGCTTCCACTCCAGCCTCTCTTAGGATTGACTTGATCCAACCACCTATCATTGTCCGTGAAGCTGGCTTTACTTCACCTGCTGTCGTCACAAATAGTTCTTTCATGTCCGGCTTTCGTCTCGGCTGTGAGAGTGAGACCAGCTTTCGGATCCAAAACAAGGGGTTGATGTTCCTTTCATCCGATGCGCTCAACCTCCATCCCGATTGTTTGTGTCTTGCCGTGTCAGTCTTCGCTCCAAAGGCTGGCCATAGCGTGATGGAGTCTCCTTTGTCGATCAATCGGTCCGGGGTGACTCTGAGAAGTGTCAGATCTTGGACTCTTCGCCCAGATGCCATGATGAGTAGTATGGCCGTCCTCCTTGACACGTCATACAGGCTGTTCCTTGGCGGGTTTTCACGTAGCCACTCCACCACTACTCGGGGGTTCCAGATCGGGGGTCTCTCAGTGCATCCACCAGAAACCGAGATGGCTTTAAGGACGTGCCTGACGAGGAAGTTCGAGCTAATCTTATCTGCATCAAGAGCTGGGCCACAGAAGGATACGATTGCCGATTTGTGGACCAATATTGTTCGAGGGGCTAGCCCTTCGTGGATGAACAGGTTGGCCAGATATCTTGCCACTGTTGCAGGGGGAGGGTTATGAGGTTGGACAGAATGCGTGGTACACCATCGCTGCCACCTATCCCAGGCCGGCTTGTAGGTGTTCAGCGTTGAGCCTCTCCAGCCAGATCTGAACAGCTGCTGTTCCTCCTGGCTCCAATCCGCTATAGCCTGTTCCCACCCACTGCTATTCTCCAAACTTCCAGTTGGAGGTCCGACACCCTCGGTGGGGGAAACCCTGTCGACGTATCGATCAGGACGCTCTTCAGATCTCTTACGCAGGCCCGCTCGTAATCCCAATGCTGACTGAATGCGTTGAGATAGGAGGCCGAGCAATCGGTTGAGTCTAGCGACACGTAGTTTGGCACCACATGGGCGGTGGCCGATGCGAAGAGGTCGATCTGAGGACGTCCCCATATTCGGAATATTTCCTCTGTCGCTGGTTCCAGGAGGTGCCATTCCGGGAGTGGTGTCCCCCGTGAGAGTCGGTCCGCAATCCCGTTGTATCTCCCTGGAATGACTGCGCTGTCAGAGATATTTCCTGCTGGTCGATAAACTCTAGGAGGTCTCGAGTTATCTTCAGAAGGCCCAATGATCTTGTCCCCCCCTCCTTGTTGATGTAAGCCACTACTGTCTTGTTGTCTGTCTGCAGTAGGGTCTTCGTTCCTCTTAGCAGGTAAGCGTGATCCCTGATCACTGCGTAAACAGCGAAGGCTTCTTTCTGGTTGGAATGCCACCGCATCTGCTCTGGGGACCACTGGCCTGATATCGTCTTGTCGTCCACCTGGCCGCCCCAACCTGCGTCCGCTGCGTCTGTAGTCAGGAAGTGGGAGAAGGGGGCTTCGTGTATTGGGCAGGACTCCCCTACGGCCTCCAACCACCACTCTAGGTCTTGCCGAAACGCGGCAGGAAGCTCCACTTGTCTGGATGGCTCGTGCCTCTGCAGCTGGCGGCTGAATCTCTGCAGTCTTCGGCAATGCAAACGACCCCGAGGGGTGGCGAAGTTTGCGAAGTTGAGTCTCCCCAAGAGGCCTAGAACCTGCTTGGGGGAGCAACTGCCGGCCTCGATCGGGCGGCGCAGTACTTGGCGAAGGCCAGAGCACTTGCGGTCCGAGAGGGATTTCTGGTTGGCTTCTGAATCTCTGCAGTCTTCGGCAATGCAAACGACCCCGAGGGGTGGCGAAGTTTGCGAAGTTGAGTCTCCCCAAGAGGCCTAGAACCTGCTTGGGGGAGCAACTGCCGGCCTCGATCGGGCGGCGCAGTACTTGGCGAAGGCCAGAGCACCTGCGGTCCGAGAGGGATTTCTGGTTGGCTTCGGTGTCCCAAGTTATGCCCAGAAACTCCAGCTTTTGTGTAGGTATAAGGATACACTTGTCGCGGTTGATGCACCAACCCAGATGCTGGAACAGATTGACCGTCTCTACTGCCTGGGTCGCTAGCAGGTCCCTTGACTGATTGGCCAGAAGGAAGTCGTCCAGGTAGACTACGGTCCTTATTCCTCTCTTCCGCAAGAGTCCCGCTAGCCAGTTTGACAGCGTTGCGAGCATTCTCGGGGCTGATGACAGGCCAAAGGGCAGGCAGGTCATCTGGAGAAGTTCCCTTGGTAGTATAGTCTCAGGAACTTTCGGTGCGATTCAGCTATTGGTAGGTGAAAGTATGCCTGGGTTAGGTCGATTTTCACCAACCAATCTTTGGGCTGGAGGAAGTCTGGGACCCGAAAGTGGTTGAACAGCTTGAAGGGTTTCGCCTCCACAAAGGCATTCAACGCCTTCAGGTTGAATATCGGCCTTAGGGAGTTGTCCGACTTCGGAGTTAGAAACAGATTTGAGATGAAGCTCGGAGAATGATCTGCTCTTTCCAGCACGCCTGACATCTTCAGGGCCTGAATGTGACTCGACATGTCTCGAGACTCCTTCGTGCTGAAGCTGCTCAACAGCTGCCTGGTGGGGAAGACTAACGGAGGTTTGGCCACAAAGGGGATTCTCGCGCCCTTGAGGATTCTCAGCACTATAGGTGGTGCCCCGAACTCCTTCCACGTGCTTTGGAACCTCCTCAAGCGTCCTCCCCAGAACTGGTTGTTCAGCCTCGCGTCATCTTCTACCTCTGCGGCTACGGTCACCAGCGGGTTTTCGGCCGTGGTCTGCCTTCCGGCTAGGTCTCCTGTTCGGGTTCCCTGAGCCTCGCTCCCTGTGCCTCGGCTCCGGCAGAAAGGGCTTACGGGACTGGAGGTATCCCTGGTTCGGAGCTCGACGAGAAGTGGACGGCTGGGGCTGAGATGTTGACGGTTGGGCCAGGTTTCGGGTTGCGGGCGAGACCATCACCTTCTCCTGGCCCCCGTTCTTTAGGATATACGCCGATAGCTCTTCCCTATTGAACAAGTATCCCGAGCTTGGAGGGATTTTGGCCGCACCTTCTCGCACGAAAGGGTCTTTGAAGCCCTCCAATATGGCCTTTCGCCGGTTCAGTATACACTCTGCCCGTCTGCCGCACACAATCTGCAGGATGTCGTCCGAAATCTTATTGTACGGAGCATCGCTGGTGAACATCGACTGAATCCGCTCGAAGAGAGCCGAAGCGGAAGATCCGTGCCGGGTTCGGATGCCCAATTCACCAGCGATTGCATCCCGTCTCTCAGGGCTCTGGGCGAGCAAGGCGTTTGAAAGCGCGGCGAGCGATCTTTCCAGCAAGCCAGTATGTTTCGGCGCGTTATCGACCCTTCTCAAGTCGTCGTTCACCGACAATTCCACAAATGTGGGAGTCGCCGCGTAGGTTCTCTGCGTTTCCGCATAGCGAACGCCTGACCACTCGTCGGAATCGAAGTATTGCAACTTCGAGATCTGTTCGATTCGCTTCGGGTCCGCTCTCGGTACTGGCGGCTCCTTCACGACCGTGCTGAGCTTGCCGAACTCCAGCGTATTCTTCGCCCTTCTGAGGCTCGGCGGCGGCTGAATAAAGGGCGCATTCGTGTTCCGGCGTTGGCAGCGTTGTTGATGCAGGAGCTGCGCCGCCCGCTAACAAGGCCTCCGTCAGAGCAGTCACCTGTTTTAGCAGGTGGTCTACACGCGGGTCGTATGCTACGCGGCGTCTCTTTCAACTCGGTTCTTCGAAAGAAGATCCGTCATTCGAGGATACCGGCGAAGGAGCTTGCTCGTCCGCCATCTTGTTAACAAAACGTTTGACGAAATTCACGGGATTTACACTAAAATATCAACGTCCTGTCGCACTATGTTAAAAATTTGTATAGTCTAATGTTTGTTAACCTAGGGATCAAAAATTAAGGGGGTAGGTTGCAATAGAAACACAAAAAATCACAACAAAAGTTGGCGTGTCTAAACGCGTGCCAAATGGCGCGAAACAACGACGTTATATGAAAGAAAAACCGTTGCGCAGACGAAACCGGAAACAGGGATACCAGCGGGAATAAATTGTCGCAAACAGGGAATCAGAGGGGGTAGGAACGCGTGTCTAGTGGCAAAACAGCAGGCTGTTCTCTCATAATGGATTCCAGGCGTCGAGACGGAACACAAAATATGTTTTTTCATACATATAAAGTTTACTTAATTATCTAGAATCCGTACGTAGGAAATTAAGAAATATTCAATATTAAAAAAGATATCATTTTTCAAACATGCTTAAATATTTACGATTTTTGGTCATTTTCAAATGTTGTTTATTCATATAAAAAGATGATTTTAAACGATATATTGTATCTATATTCGCACTTTGAGTCTTCATTCACTATTAAAAAGCAATTTTTTTTATAAAAAACACGTTACTTAATATTTAAAAATACAAATTCTATAGTATGAAATGTCTCAAAATATTACGCAGTCTGGAGATCACAATCCGCGCGCCATCCGGGAGGGGCGGACGCACTCATGTGGTCCGATCATTTTTTCATAAAAAAAATCACTTTAAAACGTGTTTTTATGCCAAATTTGACTTTAGTTCAAAATAATATCATATTATATATTCGAAAGCAATCGCAGATTATAATGTTTTTTTTAACTAGTTTCGTATTAAATTGCATTTCTACTCATAACCTAACATTGAACGCATGTCACTTTTGCTGACTTGCTATTACTCGCTATATTCGTGTTGATGTCATTGTTATTTGAAAGTCAAGTAAGATATTAATTTACGAGATAATTTTTAAAATATAGATAAATGGTTTTTAATTTTATTTTTAATTCAATACATATTGTTGTAGTAGTTTTTTGTTTATTTTAAATAAAAATTATTTAAATTCAATTATTTTCACAGGTGTTTTGACATTTCAGTCGGAAGTCAAAATAATATCTAAATCTGCTTATTCGACAAAAGTTTTAAATTTAAAAACAGTGATATAAGAAAAATTGTTGTTTACTTTTTTTTTACAACACCTAAATTATTGGAGAAATATACATACGCTTTTTTATATTCTAGACTTAAAACATTTAAAATTCTAATAATATTACGCGAGCATGACTTGCGTTCCCATATATTTTAAACGTCGGTACTCCATATGGTTGTCCCGTTTCCTCGCAACCTTTCTATCTCACAAGGCACGTAAAAAATACGCTCTTGCAAGGTTTATCTGATATGACGTTTGTTCATGTCTCGATCTCGTATTGAAGTAGCATGATCTATCCGACACATATCGCCACTTTGACAGCTTGAAAAATGAATGTTCCGCCTTAAGGCTGGGCATTCGTTTGGCAAACTATCAAATGTGTCAAATTGCGTCGATAGATCACGCACTTTCAAGATGTGAGCGAGGTGCCGTCTGAACGTAAATGTAATAAACATTGCACTTTTGTCACATATTTACGTATAAGTTGCTAAAACAGTAATGGTTTGATAGAAAGAAATGGTCATATGTTCTTCAATTTCGAGCGCCAGCGGAATACCCAGGCGTCCCCGCGGAACTACTATCTGTGTCAAAATGTTTACTTATTTTAACTTTTGATAAATGCTCGTATATTATTTGAGTCAAATTATTATTTTCCGTAAAGAATTTCAATTCAATCAAGAAAGAAAATTCAGAAATTCTCATATTTTAAGTCGAATTATTACTTATTGTATAGAATTTAGAAAACATATTAATAATTCTGAAATACTTTTCAAATCATAATGTATACCGTAATATTAAACGAAATAGAGATAGACGACAACGCATGTGCACGGCACATACATGATGTATTTTGACTCACATAGAATCTTGAATTGTTGAAGCTGGGCTAAACATAGCAAAACTGAGTTAGTGACGCACGTTCAAAGCTAAAAGGGATGAAACCGTTCGACAAATTCATATAAAACCTTATTATATGGGAGATGTTAATTGCTTTTGAGCGTATAATATAATAATAATTCATATAAATATGAAATTTGGCGTAGAAGTACGTTTAATAATGAAATAAATGACATCTCGAATAGGGCTATTTTCCCATCGCAAAGCTCATGAGAGGCGCAGCAACAACTAAGTCAGAATGGCGAGGGGATCCTCGATCACGAGGCCCGGCCACTACTACTACGACTAAATGACAAGGAATATTCGGCAATATAAACACGTCTAGCCCCTGCCGTGGCCAACGGCATTCTGGTTTATAACAATGTCATTTTTCAAACTTTGGAATTTTTATTTTAAATGTGTTTTTAATAAAAAATTAACTCTTTAATAGTGGATGAAGATTCAAAGTGCAGAAATAAATACAATATGTATATTGTTTAAAATCATCTCCTTATATTAGGTCCTTACATATGAAATTGGCGTTTAGTATGGGAGGAACATAAAGCCGATTTTTTTTTTATTATAATATATTTATTTAACTTGTTGAGGGCCTAAAAATTCCAAAGCAACATATAGGCAAGGGCCGTAAATTTTCTGAATTTTTTGTGATTTTTCTTTTTACGAAAAAACCATGAAAACATGCGTAAATTAAAAAAAAAACACCACATTCATATTATTTTATCGTAAGTGTCGAAATGCAATGATTTTTTTTTCATTTAAGTAAAAAAAATAATCTTTTTTCGAATTTCCATAATGTTGCCAGCGCAACATTTTCTGAAAAATAATAATAATTTTTTATTTGTTTATTAGAGACAACACTACTATTAATAATAATAATCTTCTTCTGTGTGATATATTTTGTTGCACGGCACGGCACACGACGGGACATCGCACTCATAACACATAAATATGATACACTTTCACACACACACATATTTCAAATAAACGCAACAAAATTGCGTGTATTTTTGTTAATAAATCACTATTAGTATTCAATTGAATCATAAACCAACAAAAACTGACAAATATCGCAAAACATATCGTATATATTTGTATATACGTGTACAAATAAATCGAAAATCGAAAAAAATAAATCGTATTTCCCGCGCACATTGCGCGTGACCTTGACGATGGAATATTTGAATTTCGATTGCACAACACGCGATCGGGGCGCCATCTATGACAATTCTATACGATTTTGACGGCAGAAAAACTTCTGTTTTGATTGTTGATTTAAAATATAATCCGTGATGTTTTTGAATTGAAAATGGAACGACAGGTCACAACAGGATTTCTCTATTGGGAAAAAATTACGTTTTTCAAATTCGATACGCGGCCGTCGATAAATAATTTATTTTGTGCCTGTCGGATATATCCGACGCGGCCCCTGGGGACAGTCGCGCTCCGTCGGATATATGCGACGCGGCCCCAGGCTCATTAATCAAAGTATGTACCATTGCTATCTATGCACTTTTGCCATCTCATAGGTAGTTCATCGATCCCTTTACTAAAAAAACCATTCGGACGGGAATCAATAAAATCTTTGAAGGCGGTTTGGACTGCCCCATCGGAGTTGAATTTTTTCCTTTGCAAGAAGTTATCCAAATTTCGAAAAAAATGGTTATCTGTTGGGGCAAGGTCCGGAGAGTACGGTGGATGTCTTAGACATTCCAATTGAAGCTCCTCTAATTTGGTAGCCGTCTGTTGTGCAGTGTGTGGTCTAGCGTTATCATGAAGCAGCAGTGGCCTAGAGCGATTAACCAGCCTCGGTTGTTTAGCAGCTAGCTTTTCCATCATGGTTTGCAGTTGCTGACAATAGACATCTGCCGTAATCGTCTGGCCAGATTTAAGAAAGCTGTAGTGAACGACACCAGCACTAGTCCACCAAACGCTCACAAGTAACTTTTTTGGAGTCAATTTTCGCTTGGGGCATGGTTTGGCTGGTTCGGCAGGGTTCAGCCATTGCGATGAGCGCTTCCGATTATCGTACAGGATCCACTTTTCATCACAGGTAATGATTCGATTTAAAATCCCTTCATTATTGTGCCGGTTGAGTAATGCAACGCAGCAGTCAACGCGCGTTTGTTGATTTGCTTCACTCAATTCGTGAGGTACCCACCTTTCAAGCTTTTTCACCTTACCATTTGCTTCAAGTGGATTAAAACAGTTTTATCACTAACACCGCAGCCTGCAGCTAACTCGGATGTGGTTTGCGATGGATACGCTTCCACAATAGCCTTCAATTCTTCATTATCAACTTTGGTCTCCGGCCGTCCACGGGGCTTGTTCTGCAGGTCGAAATGTCCAGAACGAAAACGTTGGAACCAAAAACGCACTGTGTTTTCTTTTGCGGCACCGTCGCCATACACATCATTAATCCTTCGAGCCGTGTCTGCAGCACTGGTGCCACGGTGGAACTCTTACTCGTAAATAACGCGATATTTCAAGTTTTTCATTTTGTAAACTGAGTGACGCAAAGAAAAACACAATTGAGGAAAAAACAAATGAATTATAATTTTCAAAACACAAATACATGAGTAAAAAGCTGTATAAATTTGGATTTGGAATTCCTAACCAAAGAGAAGATATTTGAGATCAAATTTGCCAGTACGGCAAAACGCCAATTTCATATGTAAGGAC
>JADDOH010016043.1:0-20387 GCA_016648135.1 Agrypnia vestita | reverse complement strand
AATTTGTGAGTTTTAATTATTTTTAAGAATAATGTTAATTTGTCATTAGTTATTCGAGCTCCCAGTATTGTGTTTTTTTTTATAAAAATTTGTAGGTTGTAGGTATATAACCTATCTGTAAACATGCAATTATTGTTTTGATTACTCGTTTAAGCAAGGTGATTTGTCGGTCTGTTTTAAAATAGTTGTTTTAATCTAGTAATAATAAAGCTCAAATAATTAATTTCACTCTTTACGATACACCATTCACTTTGGTATTTGTCCGCTTTAAAAAAAGAAAAACATAACGAAAATTCTTAAGTTAGTTAATTGTAGTAGGGACTTCCGCTACTGGTAGTGTTTCAAAATAATTCTTGTTTGGAAAATTTTCAATTGTCTGCCTGGTGGAATGTGGCTTATATAATTTTTTTTTAGTGTTCTCTATTTTTATTCTTTTCTTATATTCTTATACCAGGGGTGGAAGAAAGCTGATTTGATAAGATAATGATTAGTATAATGAAAGTCCTAAAAAAAAATGTTTTGCATTCAATCCAGCTTACATATTGAAGTAAGAATTTTCATTATTTAGGTGTAAATAATGTTACATTAATTAATTTACGCCAATTTTTCTTAATTTTTCTTCTAGTAATAAGGTTTAACATAATTTCTTGAAAAAAAATGTTTATCGAATTTGATTATGTTAGTATATGTAAGCATTCCTTTTGGGAAAGTGGCGTTGATGCAAATTCATGTACTTTGTAATCCCAAAAGAAATTACAAAGATGTATACAGAACATTAACATTAGGGGACCCGCTTGAAGCATGTATCCCATGTAAATAAGTTTTTATGTTAATTGATTCACTAAGAAATGCCACGATGTCTGTATAATTTTAGCCCTTTGTTTTGTATCTCTATGTCACATATTGACAATTATGTTTGGTCCAACTAAGAAGTACGATAGCTTGTTTTATTTAAGCTCAAATTAAAAATAAAACTAAGTATCAAGTACATTTTGTCATTGTTAAAGAAAAAAATTAAAAAGAAAAAGAAAGGAAGAGAATATGCGGAGTGGTAAATTTTAAATACCGTCCGGTTTATCATATAAAAAAAAAAAAAAGAAATAATAATGATTTTGTGGAGGCATCGAAGATAATCAATGTAAATGATAAGGATTGACCTGTAATGATGTAATGTATAAATAACGTTAAATCAATGTTAATGAATAAGGATTGACCTGTAATGATGTAATGTATAAATAACGTTAAATATTGGGAGGCCTACTGTAAGAATCAAACTGACACTTAATAATAAGATTGATATTGTAATGCATACTTAAGGAATTTTACTGTGATCTAATGAAACCCTACGTTCAATCCCATGTAAATAGTCAATAATGGTAGAAATAACTGGTCGATAAAAATATGTCTATCTGGCGTGTCGATTTAATTAAGTATGTATATGTAAGCAGTTTTGTTTTTTGGGTAATAAGTGTTGATGCGAATTTGTGTTTTCAATTTTCCGCCTTTGCCAATTTGTACTGTAATATTTTCCTTAAGTTTAATTCATTTTGCAATGTTTTTTTTGGTGACAGGATAGGGATATGAAAAGTGAACAAAGCGTTCGTGAAATAACAAAGTGTTTAGGCCTACATACCAGAAAAGCATCGAGATTAGCCGCAAACTGGGAGAACAATAGGGGGCGGAACGGAGGCAACATTGGGTTCAGTAACCAATAGCGTCAATCGGGACCTAGGAGGGATCGAGAGAGACGAATGAACGACGGAGGCGGACATCAAAGGAGCCAATCGGCGAAAGACCAACGGGAGGCTTCCCCTCGAGTCCCCGCGACCACACCCTGGGTCGCCGGGGAGAGAATATAAGGCGAAGCCAGCCGCCAAGAAGGCAGTGGAGTCGAGTTGAGTTGAGTGTGGAGGAGAAACTAGAGATTCTAGCGGTGCCCGTAAAAACAGCATCGCCGATCACTCTAGTAACTCCTAGAGGAGCGAAAGTCGAACGGTAACGACCGCCATTCGCTACCGAGTGCTGTGACGCACCGCCGCAAACGCCGAAGTATCAGTGCCGCCGCGACGCCGCAGTGTACCGCCGCGACGGAGAACCGACGCTCTGCCGACGACCGCACGAGTACCCCGACGACGCCAGAAGCCGTAGAAGAAGCCTGCATCCACAGAGGGGGACCAGCAGAAGCCGCCGCCGACCGAAAGAAGCGGCACGAAGAAGACATCCTTCACGTTCTCCGCAAACAGGTTTACCAGCTTAAAGACTTTTTCTCCCGCTCGCCTAGTGCTACCAAAAAGGCTTCCCGTCACCACCCATTTTGACTTTAAGATAAGACTCTGTATTTGCGTTGTTTTCTTTGTTGTTTAATATTTTGTTTCCCTCTCTAGATTAAGATTAATTTAAATTGTAAACCGACTACCACTTTGCCTCGCTTTATGTAGATCATTTGCTACTTTGTTTAATATAGAAACTTGTAAAATTGTTTCGATTTTATTATTTTTATATCCCTTCACCCGCCTCGAGATATCAGTGTCCCAGTCAGTCACCTGACGTTTTGATTGTACCTAGTGGAGGGCGTAACCGCCGGCATACGTAGATCTGAGATCTCCCGGCCGGTTTATCGCACCGTGATTTACCCCCCCTACTCCGGTATATCAAGTATATCGATTATTTTCGGTACTTTTTTAATATATCGATTCGATATATATCGATTTTTTTTCTATTTACCCATCCCTTATATAGAGTGAAAGTAAATTCATTTAGTATATGCACTAGTAATAGGTCTACAGTGTCTACACCAGTATTGTATCTGTGTCGTTTTGAGCAAGTAACTAGTGTAGCTAATGATATGAGGTATTGTCGTATTTTTCTACGGTTTTCAGTTCCATAGAAAACGTAGGAGTGTTGTGATGGTTTCGATTTTTTTAAATAGATATACGAGCATGTGTGAAATAAAATAAATAATGAACAAAATATTGATGATTTAACGCGGCGCAGATCTGCGTTGTGTCCCTAGCTCCTTTATACCACCGTTGTGTCCTAGCTCGACCCCTTTTTTAGGCGCGGAAATTTTTATTGAGTTAATATAAACAAATCTGAGTCGAGCAATAGGTACATGACACAGAGTTGAAGAAGTACCGCTATAGCACACCCCTCCCAGTAGCTTCCTCGATTGGTAAAGTGGGTGCAAGGAATACTGCGATGGTGGTTGTTCGCTGTTGCTTATTGCGAGCGCCCCACATTCGCTGTCCCGTGATTCGTGGACGCATGGTATGCATGGTGCTCGCAGGTGAGAGCACGCGGTGAGTCGGCGCTGGTAGGGTTGGCAACGCTCAGTGAATTGGCGTTGCTGGTGGTGGTGATGGTTGGGTACAGACGGAGAAGCGTGGGTGGTTTGTATCACCAATTTGGTCTTACAAAATACATAAAAAGCATCTCGAACATATTGAGCAGATATTTGTAATAACACTGAATTTCAAAAATCACGACCACTTCGATAACCATACCGAAGCATATAAGCACCACAAGATAACTACTCTTGAAGACAGGCGAACAATAAGCGATAAATATGAAATATCTTTACAAAATACTTAATAATCGTACGATTCACCTGAAATTTTAAACTCGATTTATTTTAATGTCCCACAGAACACCACGCCTTTTCTACTTAAATCATTGGAGAATAAACTACGCCAAAAACTGTATTATTAACCGCGTTCTAGATATCTATGACACGGTTTGGCTCTTTGCCAAGAACTTGATATTTTTCATTTTAGTTTTGAGCAGTTCACAAAATCCGTTACTAATAAACTCGCGAGATGACATATTTCCTCTCACACACGTACATATAAAAACGCAAACACACACGTACACATAAAAACACACACTCAAATAAACTTACTATTTGACACTTTGTTTTGTTTTATTAACCCTTATACACTGCTCTTGCAAATACGTGTTTTCTTTTAATCGGCCCAAGGCTCTGTATATCAACAACTGGTTTTTTTTTAAATTACTTTTTAGGATTATATGTTGAGAGTTTATCTTGCAAAAGAGAAGGAATCTGGCTTCTGGTGCATTTAAGAGGATTACTAAGAGTCGCAACAGAAGTCAGAAATACAATACCTCGTGGACTCGATCAGAATTTTACGCGTAGTGACTCAATAAGCTAGAATATGACACAAAATAATTAGGATGATGAGATTACTAGAATAGATATTGGATTTACAAAGGGAACTGAAAGCAAGTTGAATTATTAACACGGTTTATTTATGAATAATACATCGAACAATTTTTTATTTTTTTTTAAAATAGAGATGTGAACACGGAATACGTGTCACATCAATATTCTTACTATTTTCAAACTAAGCTAAACGCTTGTGCCATGAAAATAGGACTAACTTGCTAGTCTGGAGTGAGGTTTGAACCAGCGACCTTTGGATTAAATTAAATTCATCAATCCTGTCTATTTCTATATCTAACTGATTATTCAATAATATTAAGCTAGCTATTTCTGTACTAAACATTCATTTATAATACTCAGTAACAACATTTAAAAGACCTATCACAAATGAGAGTACGAGATTTACTATACAATCTTTTGTAACATGGATACACAAATCATGACATCACAGCAAAGAGAGAAATTTTTAACTTAATTATTCGCTTCGAGTTAACCGGCACTCTCCTGGTCGACCATTTCACGGAGATGCCAGCTGTTTACGCAATTGGATCACCGCCTGCTCCTCCAGGTTCACACCTCATTCCCTGCGTTCGCCCTCCCTTTCAGCGACATCGTCGTGTTGTTTTAAGTTTAGATATTAGGTTTTTAGTTCGTTTTCCACTGGTTGCTTTGCATTATAGTTCGTTATGATGAAACATCAGCTATAGAATTATTAACGCTGTAATCTTACTCACTAGTAATTAATCTCGGGAGAATTTAAATCTTGATGTATTACTCCACGATTCAAATGATGATGACTCTATAGTTTATTGCATTGCATTATATTAGAATTTGCGATGGATTTAACTCTCCGCATGCAGGAGGGTTTTAATAAAGTATACTTGTTTTACAATATTAAATATTAGAATCATTTATTAGTTTTATCACTAGATATTTAAAAATAACAGATAACATTCCGTGGTAAAAGATTACATGTTATTTACACAATGACGTTGAGTAGCACTCCGCATTAAAGATTCTTACATTACTACATTTTGGGTTACATTGAAATTTTAAAGTTTAGATTAATTATGGTATTTAGTCGGGCAGGAAATCATTAAAAAGGGCTACAGTTGTACAGGGCCATTGCGGTACAGGGGTTCTGCAAAAATATACAATAATATTAGATAAAATACTGTGACGTCTCCCGCCCGGGCACATTCTCACAAAGCGCCGGGCGTGGGGGGCGGATCTCTCAAAGATCGGCGCCCTTCAGCGGGTGGGATTCACACCCACCCGCACAGCCGAGCGGTCTAATCTTGGCTGTATGCGTGCCGCTACACACACACGCACAACCATCCATATGGGTCGCTGATATTCGGAAAGGAGGTACAAAATAATAAGTCTGGTTCTGTCGACAGTAATTCTCGTATATTTACATGAAAAATTAAGCAAGAATAAGAATAACAAGTGCATATTTACATATAGAGATACAAATATTTACATGAACAATAGGGAGATACATACTAGACTTAATTAAACTTAAGTAGGCCTACACTAAACTAACCTAATCTCCATAAACACCTATACTAAGCCTAAACTATACCTAGTCTGTTACCGTTGTGGGAACTTCCCGCCCGCCCCCCGGGCGGGATACCTCCACAGCGCGCTCCAGTGTCATCCAGACACTCAGGCTGCCATCGCCTCAGCACCGCCAGCTGCTACGTGGGAACTTCCCGCCCGCCTCCAGGCGGGATACCTCCACAGCGCTCTACAGTGTCAGCTCGACACTCAGGCTGCCATCACAGCCTCAGCACCGCTCGTGACTGGAGCCTTCGGACCCCCCGCAATGCAGATCCACGGCGCCCTCCTCCAGTCCATCCTGGTATGTGGGTCCTGGTCACAAAGTGCGCCCCCGGAGCGCCCCACCTACTCAGGTCCTGATGGACATGATGCCACTGCGGCGCCTCGGACTCCCGGATGTCGGGGCTAAAGCCCTTATTGCGCTGACCCGGAAGCCCTCCGCTACCTCCGGCTGGAGATATCGGATGCGGAGTGACCCTCCTCCTCCGGCCACCTCCGCGCTTCATCCTCCTACTCCCTCTGGGAGGTCGCTCGGTATACCAGCTACGATTGTAGCCAGGGTCCAGCAGCGTCCCTCCCACCTCCTCCGGAGGGCGCTCGGTATACCAGCTACTATTGTAGCCAGGGTCCAGCAGCGTCCCTCCCACCTCCTCCTACTCGAGCCCACCAAGGTAATCAGGTCATCCGTGTTATGGGATGACCCAGAATCTATGGTGGCTCGCTCCCACTCTTCCCGAGTCACCCAAGGTAATCAGGTCATCCGTGTTACGGAATGACCCAGAATCTATGGGTGACTCGCTCCTGAGGAGGGCCCAGAAGCCCTCCCCCTCCAACTCTGATTTCTTTGGTGTTCTGGCGCGTCTTTTATGCAGAATTTTTGGTTTGCATCCCTTTCTTACTCCTGTAATTTTTCTCTAAGGGATGTCTTTCTCTAACACATTGCAATTTTTGTGTTACATTAATTTTGGCCGCTTTCTCTTAGCCTTTATAAAAATAATTGTCGCAAAAGAGATATCTTTGCTGTGCACAGAGATGTTTTTATTGCTGACGGAACCCCGGCTTACGGGGATGAAAAGGTGCCGCTGGGGCGGCAGAGTTTTATTGGTGGTGACCGGGATCTGCCGGCTGTATAGCGGTATTCTTCAGAAATATTAAAAATATTTCATTATTAAAAGTAGCTTTTGCAGATTTGTTACAATACCTTCAAGATCTGTTGAATCCGAAGTCGAGGTTTATTTCATCACAATGTATATGGCTATTGATTCAATAAGAATCCCGAACACCTGGACTAATATCTTAGAGACAAACACATTTAAAAATAATGCAATTCCTGTAAAAAACCCAACTTTGACAATTAACCCACAAAATCCAACAATAATAGAGAATCCAATTAGCAAAGTCATTACTCGCAAACAAATTCGGTTATTAAATAAATAAAGCAATAATTTTTAGCACCGATTAAGATTTTAACTCACTTTCATCCTGGCTCTTGCCCCGAACAGTCGGGTTTACTCATCCGGTTTTGGGCAGGATTCAAGATAGAAGGCCCTTGGGAATGAATAGTGCTATCTATTCGAAACGTCGGGAGTGTAAAAGTCCTTTTCGGGAGTGTAAAAGTCATTTATATGTATAGATATATTAAAGGTATTACAAAATAAAAATGAGCGATTTTATTATCCCTTAGATTATTTCTTTTGTAAATTGCGTTCAATGTGCAGTAGGTATCATTCATTATTTTAAGGAGGTATTCTAGTCACACAATAAAACACTCAATTATAAGTAGACACTCAATAAAAAAAAACAGTGAATATTTTTAGTATACATTTTTTTATCATTTTTTATTGATATCTCAAGAATACATAAAAAAAATTAAAAATAAATTAAAATTTGAGTGAGTCATGCGCCGTTGAAGTAGAGGGGGGAAAAAGAATGTGTCCTCGCCGTCACGATTCCCACCCTTCTGGTCATCTGTAACAAAAAAAAGGTAGATTCTTGATTAGTACAAATGTCATAATGGTATGAACCATTAAAACTGAATATAATATTTTTTTTCGAAAAATGGCGGCTACTCAAAAAAGAGGGTAGATTTTTTCACAAATTTTTAAAAAATTTAAAAAATTATACATTTTGAGTTTTTTGTAATTCATACTGAAGAAGGATATATTAAAAATATTCATACCAAATTTCAAGTCAATCGGTCGATTAGAACTTGAGATTTTGTGACGGCCGTTTTGAAAAAACTAGTTTCTAGAAAAACGCATTTAAACTTTTACGTTAAGTTTTAGGCGGTGTAATTGATAGAACAGTACATATAACTTACATTTTCTTAATCAGCCATTCCAGCTTTATACATCGGGCCTTCTTCTACTTCATACTGATTATTTTCAGCGCTTCTCTCCGCAAGACAAGCAGTTCTTTCTTCTTTTGAAGCATTTCTTCATCAGTTGTACTTTGTTGTCGATGCACTGGTAAACGAAGTTTCCTCTTCAAGAGTATATTGATTGCCACTGAATTTCCATTTTCTTGATCCGTCTGGACGATAAAAACCTCCTTTCTTACTTTTTCTATCCATTTTACAAACAAAAATAAAATATTCACTCACAATTTTAATAGAGTTCACAGAAAATTTCTCACTTGTTTACGCGTCTTCACAGCTTCGGAGTTAAAATTAAACTAACTGAAACTAAAGGCTAATATTATACGTTACAATGACCTTAAATAATTGTCGATTTAGTATACTGGAAGTATAATGAAAAAAAGTAGAGGAGTATTTATGTTCAGGTAGTCGGAGCCCCTAGTCGCCTATTGTTAGATTCGTTCCGCCGAGTTGCCACGACACTAAAAGGGCTGTAACTTTTAAAATAATTCGAATTTTGAAAAATCCTTTATAGGAAGTTATTTTTGAATATCTAAACTATCGAAATATGAAGAAGAAAAATTCGATCTTTTCAATTTTCTAGACTTACCCCCTTAATATTTTATTTTATTTATATGTATATGTATGTATGTGTGTACATGGGTGTGTATGTATATGTATATTTTTAGATATAAATTCATAATATGTATGCATTGAACATAAAGTTTGTAATGTACATATTATGGAATAAATAAAAATTGAAATTGAATTGAATTTATGTAAGTACCTACTTGCAAAGTTCCTAAATAAATAGTGACCAAATAATATTATATTGGGATCACTGACAACGGGTACCAACGCAGCCATTCACCACAGAATATAAAACGATACAAAATGTCGACACTATTAGTGATTGGTATATAGGGATGGGTCGTCGACGTATTTACCGTCGACGAAACGAGACCGTCCACGTCCATCCATCGACGAGACGATCAACTAGTTGAATTCGTCAACTAGCTGACGCGTCAACTTCGTTACGCGGACGTCGCGGACGTTTATCTAAACATCGGGACGATAGTCAACTGTCTACGGTTTGACGCGACGCTGCTCGACGGCACAACCGTTGGTTATTTTTATTACGTTAATTTTTAAAATTTAAAGAAGTTCGAAGGAATATAGTTTCGGGGAAAGTAAAACCGCTACTTGTGCTTATATGTAAAAAGAAATATTTTATTATTTATTTGTTTATAGGCTTTTACATATTGTTTTATATACTTCTTTCTATATATAATAAAGAAAAAAGTAGGTATACACAACAATATCAGGTGTAAGCAGTAAAATATAAATATAAACTACATATATAAGCAGTGAATGTATCGGGTATAAGCATTAAAATATGAGTATAAAAATTAAAAATATAAAGTACAAAGCAATGTGTGTATAAAAAAATATATTAGATACACATTATTACATGTGTACATGGTTATTTGTAAAACAATAATAACCTAGCAGGACTATATTCCTGCCTTGATTATGAGTATTATTGTTTGTAAAACGTTGGACTATCACTACACTAACTCAAATCGATTACGAAAAATTCATTCGTTTCAATACAAGTTAAATAAAATTATAAAAACCTTTACATTTATTTATTATCTATAAATTTATAAATAAATACATAATTTAAAAATACTTTACATTTGAGATGTTATCTAGAAATTTATTGAAGAATACATCTTTCAAAGTAAGACTTTCACTTTGTGGTGACATTATTAATAAATAAATATATCTGTATTATTTGTCAACTTTAGTTTAAGGCTCAATTTGAGAAAAGGAACATTGTTCCCGAAACATGTAAAAAAAACAATAAAAAGTGGTGTAAACAAAATTATAATAGATTTATTTTTTTATCTATAAAGTTGAAAATAGGGAATTTATAATAAAAATTAATTAAACCTAAATTCAAGATTATATTACATATACAATAGTTAATGATATATATACATAACTATGGTCCTGAATAAGGACCATAGTTAGGTATAGAAAATTTTATTCCCTACAAGTTTGTTTATCATTTATATGCTTAAGTTGAAAAGTAAGGAAATAACACAATAATTAAATTTTAGCATCCCTTTTCAGGTAGATATATAAGAAGTCGAGATCGATCGAATAAAATATTGATTTTAGAAAAATATCTAGCCGGCCTATTAATTAATAATAAATAATTAAACAGAATTGTTTTATTTTATACAGCGTAAAATGACGTCTATGGCATTTACAAGTCGACAGCGAGAGATGAGAGAGAAATAAACGGAGACGTTTTGTCTTGCTCTCGCTCGTTGCTTTGCATAGCGTTAATCTCGAATCGTCCACCGACCACGGCGTCCGCTGTCCACCGTCTACGAATTCAACTAGTCCATGCGATAAACGTAAACGGTCGACGCGTCGATGCAACGTCAACGGTTGATTTCAACTAGTCCGTCCATTCAACGCCCATCCCTATTGGTATATTCTCTTTTCTATGGTGATTGGTAGCAGTGCGTGGCTGATGTAATCGTTTGTCAGGCCCCTCATGTTTGGTTTATAACCTTCAAACATATTCATTTAATTGATTGTTGGAAAGTATATTCAATCATGGACGAGGATTTAGTGTTCGATCCTACAAAAAAGAAGAAAAAGAAGAAGTCCGCGTTCGATCTAGATTCTGCTCTTGGTGGGGAATCTTCGAAAGAAACACCCCGTGAAGCCAACGTGGAACCAGTCGACGATGACAATCTGGATTTAGATACATTTGAGAAGACTAAAAAAAAGAAAAAGAAGCCATTCTTCAACTTAGATGAACTCGAAGGTGCTCTGCCCGAGGCAAAAGAAGAAAAAGCGCCCATCGAAGAAGTAGAACAACCAGAAGAGGAAGTGGAGGATGATTTAGACCTAGATATAGATTTCTCAAAGACGAAAAAGAAAAAAAAGAAGAAGAACTTGGACGAATTTATTGCCGAGGATGAGCAGAGCAAATCAGACAATAAGGAAAATGTCGATGACACCAGCAACACCTGGGCTGGCTCAGATAGGGATTACACGTACGACGAGCTGCTGGACAGAGTGTTCGACATTATGCGTGAGAAGAACCCGTCGATGGTGTCTGGGAAGAAGCAGAAGTTTGTCATGAGGCCACCCCAAGTGGTGCGTATCGGAACTAAGAAAACATCATTCGCTAACTTTACGGAAATATGCAAAACATTGCATAGACAACCCAAACATTTACTAGACTTCTTGTTGGCTGAATTGGGTACCAGTGGTTCTGTAGATGGAAACAGCCAGCTTATTATTAAGGGAAGATTTCAACAGAAACAAATAGAAAATGTCCTGCGTCGCTATATTAAGGAATACGTGACCTGTCACACGTGCAGATCTCCCGACACCATCCTCCAGAAGGACACTAGGTTATTTTTCCTGCAGTGCGAGACGTGCGGGTCCCGGTGTTCAGTGGCCAGCATCAAGTCAGGGTTCCAGGCTGTCACCGGGAAAAGAGCTGCCATCCGAGCCAAGACAGCTTAGAACATTTTTTTATACAAGTTTTTTTATAAGTCTTAAAAATGAGGTTAAATTAATTCATAACGTATCTCATCGCCTATTATGTCTGATAACATATTTTGTTTATACACTGTGAGAATTACCAATTAACATCAAAACTTGTGAATTTTTTATTCCCTAAGTTAATTCTTCAATGACATTTAAAATACTGTTCTGCAGTGTAATTCTGGTAACGGCAGTGTAGTTTTTTGAAATTTTTCATAAATTATTATATTTAATTTGTAAGTTATACAATCTTGTATATTATTAGTCACTACTCTGCAAAAAATTCTAAGGTTTGTCCCCTCGCTAACCCTAACTACATTTTTATAGTGCAATACATATCATTTTAACGCATTGAAAAATAATTTAATTGTTTTATTCAGCAATCAAATCGCTCATAAAACCCTTAAAAAATTTTACTAAATATTTTGTTTTCTCCAATAGTTTTATATTAAGAAGTGCATATTTCCATCTATCAATATAGTCATTTTTCGAATCCAACAACTGAATGTCTTATTTTAATCATGAATTTGTTGGTTTAATCTGGTGTTATGAAGGAAGCAGTGTCGAACAAAAAAGTATTATCACCTGTCAACAAATTGATTAAATAAAATTTTAACTGTATGCCTTTATTTTTATTAAAATACCTTTCTCAAATTGATTATTAATACCATTTGTTTAAGTGAGGCATTTACTAAACATGCTTTTCAAGTGGTCATCTCTAAATCAGAGCGTGTAAATTTGCGACTCTTTGTTGTTAAATTATCACTATTTAAGTAATTGATGGGATGGGATTTTGATAGCAAAAGTAAGGTCGATGATGAAAAAAAAGGTATGGGACATGCGAGGGGCTTTTGTGGGTGGAGGAGAACGCGTAAATCACATCTGTACAAGTGTTGGTGGGAAAGTTTTTTAGTGAAAAATGGTATCAAATAGGGTTGCGCGTAGTCTCTATATCTGTTCAACTTGTATATGAATAACTGAGAGAACCGGAATGTAGGAATGGAACTAAAATGATTAATTGTGTGCTCTTTACTTTTGCAGATAATGCAGTAGTAAGTAGTAGTAAAATAGCAAACAAGACAATAACACAGTTTTGTAAGCAGATTGTAAAATGTATGCAAGGAAAGTGACCTCATTATGAATGTTAATGGCAGCTGTACAACTCACAAGGGGCTCCGGGCTTACCATGTACACACTCATTTCATCATTTGAAGTGTGGATACTCACCAAGATAGACATAGAGGCTGCTGTTGCTTTTTTCCTTTGTGCTATAAGCTACAAAAAAAAATTGTACATAACTACAAAAAAATTACTAAACATGGAGAAGATGGTGGGTTGTTACTATGCACCGCATAAAGCAAGGTACGATCGGAAATATGAAAAAAATATGAAGTGCTTATGTGCATGCGAGGCCTTTTGACTTGGGCGCAAAGTACCGAGAGGTGGTGAGAGGACCAGAGCACACACTCTCTTTGTCTGTCTCGGGGTGCCTCGGCCACTGTACAATCAGAATAACAAGTCAAAAGTGATGAGAAAGGAGAAAGTAGGACAACATGTGAAATACTAGTAGGTATTGAATGTATGGAAGTATAAAAGATTTTGTATTTGGGAAGTAGGTTCCGTAGAAGAAGCAAGGCTGAGAAATATATCAAGAAGAGGGAAGGCTGAGAAATAAATCGGGAAGAGGGTTGCTGTGGGGAAAAAGGTGAATGGTACGTTGAATCCAATAATTTCTAATATATACATGTCACCCGAGGCAAGAGTAGTGGTATACAATGGAATTCTGGTACCATCACTGATGCATGGAAGTGAAGCTCGGAGTTAGTAGAAGAGGTACTAAAGTAAACTGAACACAGTGGAAATGTGGCACTTGACGTACCACTATAACTAGGCGTGCGAGGGAGGGCGTCGCTGTTGCGTAACAGAAGTTGTCAGGGTGTAAATTTATTACACAATACATAATGTACAGAATGTCCGGTGACCGGTTTCGTATTAAATACAGAAATTTGGTCGGGCAGCACTAAAGAAACCATGCAGTAATGGCAGCCGCTCTATCTGTCAAACTGTTAGACGGTAATATCGGTCCATTATTCGATTTTTCAGCTTCGCAAAACTTTAATACTTCATTGGCAATTGTTCTTGCACCGTCCCGGACTGTTTAGAATGTTTTGGACATAATAATTCAGTGTATATTGGTAATCAAGATGACATAGCTCGCGCTCAAAGACGAGAATGAACTGAATGACAGGGCGAGGGGTTACCGCCGGGTGCGGGCGGGGCAGGTTTTAGTTCAAAATTCGCCGCACGCCAAGTTACATTGGGCAAGCAATAGTTTCAGTTGGATTAAAGTAACAGTTCGTTTAAAGCATAGATTTTTGCATTCTCCACCAATCAAACGATCAGTTTCTGTAAAAGTCTATGCCTTAAACAAACTTTTATTTTAATCCAACTTGAAACAACCGGGCCTTAGACAGATGTGTGGCTAATCCTTTTATGGTAAAGAATTAGGAAATAAATTAACGCTGATCTCAGCGTAGTGAATCGAATTAAATAAGGGTCGCTCTTTATTAATTATTCCTCAAATAAAATATGGTTTGGGTATGCTGAGGAATGAATAGTAAAACAATAATAATAATAGTAATAGTAAAATGGTCCTGTTAGGAGCCTCAACAATCGGCGAGCTTACAAGCATATATATATATAAATGTAGATGAGGAAAGAGTGCTGACCCTAACATTGATGCTGATATTCTTGCAGACACCTTACCTTCGTTCAAAAACTCACTCATACACAACATCCATTTTCTAAACGATGACATGAACCTATAGATCCATTAAATCAATCATTCATTAAATACTAATCGCACTACACTCAAACACAAAATATATAATATACATAAATGTACATGTAAAATATAATTAAATGCAAAAATACATGTTACTAGAGCGTACCGAAGACACTTGTAATTGGGATAATGGGCATAGTCTACTATAATGTTTATTATCTGAGTATCATGTACCTATTATCCTGTTAGTGTCTCTAATAAATAAAATAAAAAAAAGTTGTATGTCGGGACAGAAAAGTGAATCTATCCTCTCTGTGGAAAACAGCGTGATGGTACAGTAGCCGGCAAACATCATGAATAATTTTTGCCATAGTGGGGGAAAGTTTGTGCATGTATGTACACTCGTGTGCCAAATAAATGAGCTCTTAGGTCATATTAAGTTATTATAATATTTTTGGAATATATTTAATATTTAAATAATTTGTTCCATCGGGGACGGTCAAGTTTATTTGGGAGGCTGACGATCGGTCGCAGGAAGTGCATTTAAGATATTTTTCGCTCCACGAATTCATACCTACTTTCATATTGACATATAGATATGGTTATATATAGATATATAGGTGACATATAGATATTCATATTGACATATACATATGGACATGTGATAGGTATTTCTTTTAATGATTTTCATTTTTTATAAAGGAACCAAATAAAATTACCTATAGAGAAGATTATAAGAATAGAAGAATATTACCTATAGATTTGAAGAACTTATATTTATTCTGTCGGCATAGTTCAAATAGAGTACCTAATAATTATACGATTGGTTCATCAATCAATCAAGTCTGCCATCCGATCAATCTTTCATAAAAAATTTATCACTTTATTTAACAAAATAAAACCTTTAGTGGATCCATCTCCCCAAGACTTGGAACTGGAATGAAATGAATCCACGTACGACTCATCAGTGTATGAGATCGGTCTTAATAATCAAATATTGGTATTTTCAATTAATTATGTTCTGTTTTTTTCCATCAGAAGCCGGGTTTCTTCAAAATTCGTCGTAAACTCCGCTCCGACCCATTGAAATTAATGTCTTCCTTCAGTTTTTCCACAGTTGGGAGTTCTTTATTTGTAATGTGGTAGTTGTATATGCACCTTTTTATTACGGTGTGATCAAATTAATCTAGTTTTGTCATCCTTTTCTTTCCCGTTCTTTTTTTACCCGGTGTCCTACGAAGTACGTAAAGAAAGTCAATGTTTTTAAGTTCCTTAATTTTGCGCCGGATAGTACTGACTGAAATTTTCGTTGCTTCTACAGTGCGTTTGAGAGTTTCCATGTCACTACTTGACTCTTTTTTTAGATAACAGTACACATCAATAACCTCCTGGCTTGTCTTTTTAAAGTTGAATTGGGCATCGTGACACGTAAAATTACAACAAAAACGAACAACTAAACATATAACTAAATATAATTATGTGAACACGGTGCGGGGGTAAGGGTCGACTAATCAACCAATCACGCATCCTAAACAGTGCTCCCGCGCCGCTGTCTCACCCCTAATCCACAACGAAACCCAAAATTTGTCTTCTGCGCAGCTGACGCTGATGTTCAACATGATTGCCAGGTACTGTAAGTTAATGAAATAATTTGTCATAAAAAACTTTTAAAATGTGTATCATTTGGATCGGAGAGAAGAGAGATACAACCTGTAAATTTGAAAAATAAATGGCATTTGGTTGGTTGGGTGCTCGCTAAACCATATTATGTGTTGAATAGTTATATTTAGCCTGATATCCTGAGGAGATGGGTGAGAGGTACTTTGACACGGTTCTTAATAACAACTCGGTAGAGGTGGAGCACAACACAGTGGAGAGCACGGGAGATGATTTACACTTTGACAATTCTGAACCCCCTTCACTGGAGGAAGTGAAGCAACCAATAAGACAGCTGAAAAACAACAAATCCCCCAGGTCAGACGAGCTGGTGGCTGAATTATTTAAAGCAGCAGGTGGAGAGTTTGTCCAATACCTGCACAACCTAATTCAAAAAGTATGGACAGAAGAAGACATGCCCGAAGAGTGGAGACTAGGAATTGTGTGTCCACTATACAAGAAAGGCGATCAACTCGAGTGCTGTAATTACAGGGGAATAACGTTGTTAAATACCGGCTATAAAATAATGTCCAACATCTTATACAAAAGATTCCTCCCAATGTCTGGGGAAATAATTGGCAACTACCAATGCGGCTTCGGACCAGGCAAATCATGCATTGATCAAATTTTCTCCTTGAGACAGATCTTAGAAAAAACGTTAAAATACAATGTCGAAACTCATCATCTCTTTGTAGACTTCAAGGCCGCGTATGATAGCATAAATAGGAATGCATTGTACAATGCAATGATTGAGTTTGGAATACCGCGTAAGCTGATCATCTGGTGAAACTAACAATGTCCCCAGTAACGTGTAGAGTCAGAGTTGGCAGTGATCTGTCCGAGCCCTTTGAAGCGCCCCACGGGGTGAGACAAGGAGATGGATTGGCCTGCCTCTTATTCAACATAGCCTTAGAAAAAGTTATTCGTGACTCAGGAATTGAGATAAGAGCAACAATATTTGACAACTCTGTGCAACTATTAGCTTACGCTGATGATATCGACATAATTGCGAAAACTCCCGATGCTTTACGTAATGCCTTCATAAATCTTGAAAGTTCTGCCAAAAACATGGGTCTCATAGTAAACCAGCAGAAGACCAAATACGTGGCTGTAGGATGCACCCAACAAATCCCAACTCTCTCATGTGAAAGTCGAAATTTTGTAACGGTACCAAGATTTACATACCTAGGTTTCCTGATAACAAGCAACAATAACACTACAGAGGAGATCCAGAAGCGCATAGTGAGTGTAAATCGCTGCTTTTTCCGCCTACAAAAGCTGATAAAATCCAGACTGCTGTCCAGAAACACCAAGATATTCGTGTAGAAAACGCTTATTAGGCCAGTGCTAACGTACGCAGCTGAGACGTGGGTACTAACTAAGAGGAATGAGCGAGCACTGGACGTTTTTGAAAAGAAAATTTTGAGGTGTATCTTCGGACCGGTTCTAGAAAATGGACTTTGGCGCAAACGTTACAACAATGAACTCTATACTCTATTTAAGGAGCCAAATGTCACCAAATTTATAAAACTGGGAAGACTTGGTGGCTGGGTCATGTGGAGAGAATGTCCGAGCATCAAGCACCAAATTCCCTGCTGAACTCAAGGCCAAAAGGGCGAAGGAGCTCAAGAAGACCAAAATTAAGATGGAGTGACAACGTCCTCAAAGACATCTCTGCCTTAGAGCTTCGGAACTGGAGAGAGCTGGCACTAGACCGAGATGAGTAGAGAAAGATTATTGAGGAGGCCAAGACCACCAAGGGTTGTAGTGCCAAGAGTGATGATGATGAGTTATATTTAGATGCACATGTAATTCCACCAGCGAGTGACTGGCTGGACACATTGGCATTGAGATATTGGGTGACACTTTTGTATTGCCTTGGTACAGGACCATTATTCAGTGTTGAAATACAGCATGCTGTATTTAGTAACATGGTCTGAACGGTCAGAAACTGCCTATTGTTTTTCCATTTAGCATCTTATCTGATGAAATACTTCACAACTGGAGGCAGTATAAATGAAACCACTAGATATGCAAGTTTCAACATCTTGCATTCAGATAGATAAGATGGCTTATTCATTAGATAAGTGAAGTATTGCACAACTTGATATCTATATATATATATATAAATATGAAATGAAATTAAGATATAAAAAGATTCATTCCTTATATAAGTGAATTATTGCAAAACTTGATATGTATATAAATATGAAATGATGAAGTAAAGATTAAAATAACAACAAAAAAAAGTAACCCATAAAAACGAAGTTTTTACAATACTCCCATTCTCATTTTCGGGATTCGTGTCTACCGTATGCGTCGGAATCTCCATACAACTTACTGAGTTGTACGAAAAAACCATTAAAAATTTGAAAAATCCAAAATTATACCCTAATTATTATTTTTTAAACGAAAATTTGATAGATATTCTTGATCGTCGTCGCAAAGATTCAGCTCGATTGAATCACAGGAAAAGGGTTAAAAATCGATCCAAAGTTTTTTCATCAGACAAGCAGACGCCACGAGTTAAAAGAAAGGAAGTAATAAATATGAATGATGAAATAAATATCCAGATTTCAATATTATAATTAATTCGAACCCCGATAATTCGAAATTTTTGAAACTCACAAGTCCCAAAATGTGAATTTCATATTAACTTCGGTAATTCGTATCTCGAAATAATTTTTAGTCTCTTGCGCCATAAATCAATACATTTTAGTTTGCATAATTCGAAATTTGACGAAATCAAAAAAAGTATTTAAATTTTTTTCGCAAGTGAGAACAATTGTGTCAATATCGTGTAGTATAAATAATATAAATGTCGCAATCTTTGTATTAGCATAATAAATACTGCTTTTTCAAAATGATTTCTTGTAATATGCAAAAATACTGACGTTTTTCAAAAAATTAATGTGATTTTTTCATGAGTTTTGTGATTTTTGGCGAATTCCCGATTTTTTTCTATAGGTACGTACATGCTTTCTCAGTTAGTTACCTTGATATGCGCGAATAGTTTCAGTTTGCGGCGTTTGCGCTAATTCCTCATACCTAAATGCGTTTAAAATTGTTATTCATGTTTTTAAATTTGTCTTTAAGTTTAGTTTATGTTCGATTTATGTTTGTGTTGTTAAAACGTTTAATTTTCTTTGTAAGATGTTATTCCTGACTTATTTTATTATTTTATGTATTAATTAACAATGGTATTTCTAGTAACTGTGTTTTTTGGTCTGAGCCGGAAAAAAGGTGGAATCGAAAGTTAAAATCGAGTGAAGATTGTAGAAGCCTTCCGTAAATTCAAATATAACTAAACATTTTTGATTACGGCCATCCAGATATGATGAAATGGAAAAAAAATCGCAAGTGAGAACAGAAAAATATAAAAATATATATAAATAAAAAAATATCTCAATGTGTAGGTACTTAAGCAATAGAAATGTCACGATCTTTGCATTAACATAATAAATAGTGCGTTTTCCAAATGATTTATTTAAATATATGCATAAATTTTACAAGATTAACGTTTTTTTGTGAGTTTTACGATTTTTGGCGAATTTCACAATGACATCGTGATTTTTTTTGTACCTACCTAAAATTTCGAATTAACGAGGGTCCGCGTAATTAAAAATGTTTTTTTGGGTCCCTTTAATTTCGAATGAATGAGGTTCTACTGTACAAAATTTTGCATCAGAACTACCGAAAACATTTCCACATTTGTCGGATTATCGTGTTCCTGACTCCGCTGATGTTCTTCCTTAATTTATAATAAGGTTGAACATACATTTTAACAATAGAACTAAATTTTGATATGATGGTTTTGATTTGGTAAGCCTAGCAATCATACATCAAAATTGAATGGACCTTAACAATTTTGCTCCATTTTGAAATGAAGTGCTATTTACAATGGGCTCTCTAAAGCTCTTAATTGAATACAGGTATCACTCCACAAGGAAATCTAAGGGGCTGAGCAATTTATTTCATTACAGAAAATGTGCATTATAAGAAGTGAGGAACAAAATATATTTGTATCTATTTAAATGTAGGCTAATTTATTTTTTGATCTATAATTACTCCGTTGCATTTCACTACTTATTCTTTTTTAGGGCCGGTTGTTTGATCAATGTTAAAGCCATGTATTCACTAGGGGACAAATCGCGAAACATTCCGCTCGACATGTCGCATCAACATCTACGCTCATGTTTCGGGGACAATGACGCGGTCAATTGACGTGTACACACCGGGATTCGCATATCTTGTCGCGGAAATGTCAT
>JADDOH010016042.1:0-14994 GCA_016648135.1 Agrypnia vestita | reverse complement strand
AACGTTTTCGTTCTGGAAATTTCGACCTGCAGAACAAGCCCCGTGGACGACCGGAGACCAAAGTTGATAATGAAGAATTGAAGGCGATTGTGGAAGCGGATCCATCGCAAACCACATCCGAGTTAGCTGCAGGCTGCGGTGTTAGTGATAAAACTGTTTTAATCCACTTGAAGCAAATTGGTAAGGTGAAAAAGCTTGAAGGTGGGTACCTCACGAATTGAGTGAAGCAAATCAACAAACGCGCAGTTACTGTGAGCGTTTGGTGGACTAGTGCTGGTGTCGTTCACTACAGCTTTCTTAAATCTGGCCAGACGATTACGGCAGATGTCTATTGTGAGCAACTGCAAACCATGATGAAAAAGCTAGCTGCTAAACAACCGAGGCTGGTTAATCGCTCTAGGCCACTGCTGCTTCATGATAACGCTAGACCACACACTGCACAACAGACGGCTACCAAATTAGAGGAGCTTCAATTGGAATGTCTAAGACATCCACCGTACTCTCCGGACCTTGCCCTAACAGATTACCATTTTTTTTCGAAATTTGGATAACTTCTTGCAAAGGAAAAAATTCAACTCCGATGGGGCAGTCCAAACCGCCTTCAAAGATTTTATTGATTCCCGTCCGAATGGTTTTTTTTAGTAAAGGGATCGATGAACTACCTCTGAGATGGCAAAAGTGCATAGATAGCAATGGTACATACTTTGATTAAATAAATATATTATAATAAAAAAATTGACTTATTTCCTCCCATACTAAACGTGCATTTCATATGTAGACTCTAATATATATGCCTTTCATAAAATAAAATAATATTTGAATATATTAACCTATAACAACTATCGCAGAACTACGTTGCCGCTTAATACAATAAGACACAGGTAGAAGCCGGCGTGTCTCACCCATAAAACCAATTTGTTTATTATACTCCCTTTTTTTTGGAAAATATTCAACAATTAAAGACGAATTAAACATATACCATAACCTAAACTTACGGTAATTGGTTATATATTTCTAAAATGTCAGATGTTTTGGGATGTCAAGATTTTGATAGATTACAATTATCACATCAATATCGTACCTTACGAATTTCCAAAGCGTCAAATTTTTAGTGTAGAAGCACCATTTGAGATTAATGGTGTGAATCTTCAACAACTAAGCAGAAATCTAAAGGAAATAAATTATTATTTGATTTTTTCCCAAAAAACCCAATTTTGCTGTCATCTGTGAACCAATTGTTTTGTAAATTTTCGAAATTCGTAGTGATGTACCTATTATACCGACGGAGTAATTCAAATTTAGAAAATATTCCGCGACGTTATCGGGCCGCCGCGCTGTTGCTAATCAAACTTTTCTAATGATTCCAATTTGAAAAAACCAATAAAATTTCTAAAAATCAGAAATTATACTATAATTAATAAAAAATTTAACGAAAATTTGATAGATCTTCTTGATCGTCGCCACGAGTCTGCTTGCCAAGTTTCAGCGACGCCACGAGTTAATATAAAGGGAGTAATAAATAGGGATGGGCGTTGAATGGACGGACTAGTTGAAATCAACCGTTGACGTTGCATCGACGCGTCGACCGTTTACGTTTATCGCATGGACTAGTTGAATTCGTAGACGGTGGACGGCGGACGCCGCGGACGGTGGACGATTCGAGATTCAACATGCAAAGCAACGAGCGAGAGCAAGACAAAACGTCTCCGTTTATTTCTCTCTCATCTCTCGCTGCCGAATTGTAGACGCCATAGACGGCTCGACGGGTAATTTCATTTCAACTCTAAAGTACACGATCATATGGTGCAGATCTGTGTACACGAACAATGACAGAGATTTGAAATTTGAATGCATGCGTAGGGAGAGATAGTCTTAATAAGCTATTATCTATTATTTTTTACTTGATTTTTTGCGATGTGCACGTGCGACGTTTCGGTGAATTCCCAATTTTACACTGTATAAAATAAAACAATTCTGTTTAATTATTTTATTTTATTGAACTATTATTAATTAACAGGCCGGCTAGATAGTTTTCTAAAATCAACATTTTATTCGATCGATCACGACTTCTTATATCTACCTGAAAAGGGATGGTAAAATTTAATTATTGTGTTATTTCTTTACTTTTCAACTTTAGCATATAAATGATAAACAAACTTGTAGGGAATAAAATTTTCTATACCTAACATTAATTATTATATATGTAATATAATCTTGAATTTAGGTTTAATTAATTTTTATTAAAAATTCCCTATTTTCAACTTAATAGATAAAAAATAAATCTATTATTATTTTGTTTACACCACTTTTTATTGGTTTTTTACATGTTTCGGGAACAATGTTCCTTTTCTCAGATTGAGCCTTAAACTAAAGTTGACAAATAATACAGATATATTTATTTATTAATAATTTCACCACAAAGTGAAAGCCTGACTTTGAAAGATGTATTCTTCAATAAATTTCTAGATAACATCTCAAATGTAAAGTATTTTTAAATTATGTACCGGCAACGGTTGAGCCGTCGAGCAGCGTCGCGTCGAACTGTAGACAGTTGACCATCGTCCCGATGTTTAGATAGAACGTCCGCGACGTCCGCGTAACGAAGTTGACGCGTCAACTAGTTGACGAATTCAACTAGTTGATCGTCTCGTCGATGGCCGGACGTGGACGGTCTCGTTTCGTCGACGGTAAATACGTCGACGACCCATCCCTAGTAATAAACAGTTACACGTGTTTTCGTGATGGCGATCTGCCTGTTCGTCGGGCAAAAGCGCGCGAAATTTAACCGAATTTCGGCTTCGGCACATATTTAAACAGAACATTCGGCCGAATTCGACGTTCGGCAGAACCCACATTTAGTGCAACACTACTACTTATCATTCATGCTCTAACATTGTGCACCGTGTACTCCTGTCCCCAAACACAAGCTTTAACTTTTCTGGGGACATTTAAACACGCACAAAAAAGTAATTTTCACTGTCACTGTAACATGTATTTATTTTGCTTTCAATAAAGAATTTTAAAAAAAATTCATTCGCTTTAATACATCGGTCAAAGAAAATTATTACAACCATTTATAAAAATTCCGATCACATTTCTGCAAGGTTTTAATCATTTTATTATTTGAAATGTATTCTTATTATATTTCTGACTATATTTGTTGGAAAGCTCTAAAACGTAAAAGAACGTTAAGTTATTCACATCAGGGTAATTTCACTTTTTTTTTAATAGAAAAATCTTAACTTAGTTTAAGAAATACGTTTATGAAAAAGATTTTTGTTAAAATGTATATTAGCATTTAAAAAACGATTTTGATAATCACGTTTATAAACTCCCGCCAAAACGCTTATTTTCACATATGACGTTAGGCATACATTTTTATGTCATCGGACGTTTAACACGTAACAGCACATTTGTGTATTCGTTTTTTTGAAAACAACCCGCCTTTTTGTATAGTACGTCCATCATGCCAGAGAAAAGTTTTATATTTGTATGAATTCATTCCTGAAAACTGAAAAATGAATCCAACATTAAAGCATCAATTTTCGGCAAGTTATCGGATTTTTCTTGTGAAAATCCGTCGACCATTATTTTAAATGTGTTCTTAGATAGTTATTTTATTAAGATAGGTCAAACACAGCAAAATCTATACAAAAATCATAGTGACAAACACCATAGATCACAATACATGGTTTATCCATAATTCTTGCTAAACAACATCACGACCAATCATATCGCGTTTTAATGAAATCGTATTTTTTAAGATTTTTATTATAAAAAATATGAATGAAAGCATTATCCCACACCATCCACACCGAGTTTCAAAATATAATTTATTTTTTTGAATATATTTCATATATTTTCATAGATATCTGTAAATGTGAATTTCTAATTGATTGAATTCATCCATTTCAAACATGTCAAACTTAAAAATTCAAAATTGGCAACATTACAATGTTAAACGATAATTTTCAAAATACAGAAATAGCGATAATGATTATTTCAGAATACGGCCGATTGAGGGACCTTGTTGTGAATAGCAGGGGCGTGCAGTGAGAACATTGAATAATGACTTTTTCCTATGCACATACTTAAAAATTAAAGTAAATATGTATCTTGTAATATTCCTACCGTAATAAACATCATATTATTACCTAGTAAGCCCTAGTATATATCCATAGCATCTTTTTGGCGATCTGCGGAGAGACGGCCGTGTCCACGTGCATTAATCGGCCGCTTCGCTTTTTTCCCAAATATACGTTAGGAAAATGTAATGCTTCCATTAAATTTCAGGGTTCGAAAGATCACATATTACTAAATTTCAGGGTTCGAAAGGTCACATATAACTAACTAAAAAAAATATAGACGTCTCACAGAGACGAAGCTATTTATATGAGAGACATTCATGGAAGTATTTTCATAAGACGACCCAGGGCTTACAATCTGTATGAGCTGGCTTGAGTTATCACTCTACACAATCCAGCGCTCACAAATTCCATCGTAAGTACATCCACACAACATCTAATTTTGAAAGTTCTATATGTGTTCAAATCTGAGAATCTTTCGTTTATTTGAATAGATCGTTACGCTAGAGACATCTGTAGTCTTTTCACATGTACTAGTATATACCTACATAAATGGTTATGCCTGTTGGAAGAGCTACCGCTATGCTGAACAATATCGCTTTGGCTATTGATATATTCCATGTGACTGAGGGGGTTTTCCGAAGCAGGATTCTCGTCCACCTTTGAATAGATTTTATATGTTAATTCATTTTTTTTTCTTATTTTCTTCTTTTATTTTATTCTTCTTCTTTTTTTCTTCTTTTTTTCTTTCTTATTCTTCTTTTTTTATTTTCTTCTTTTTTATTTTCTTTTTTTATTTCTTTCTTTCTTATTTTAATACACTTGGGCCTCGTATAACACGGTTTTATATAACATTATTTTATATAACACGGATGTATAAATTGGGAAAAATTTTATACAACACGCTTTTTATAAGACGGTTTCAGAAAAATAAATGAATTAAATAATACGTTTGATTTGTAGATTGCGTTCATGACAGAACATTCACTTCCTGATGATCTCACTCGGCACGTTGAGATTTGTCAATTTCGTTTGTTTCGAAACATTTCAGTTACGTTCTGGCATTCAATGGTGCAGTACGTGTTTCTTTGTAATCCGTGGATTTTTCTGGCTTATTTTTTGTATGTATGCACTTTACATATTCCATATTATTGATTACGTATATAGTATAACCCTTAGTAGTCCAGAGACATGATGTACATTCCCTAATAGATTCTATTAGCCTTGCCAAATCCTTGGTTATTTGAATAATATTTTTGAACTCATATTATAAATACAATATGTAGTGAATTTTGTGAAAGCAACTTGTGTCGATATTGTTTCTGCACCCACTAAAGAAATAAAACAATCAACTTTAAATTCTTATTGGAAAAAGCTGTAGCCAGAAGTAGTCTCCGGAGAAAATGTTTTACCACCAATAGAAGATGTATACCAAAGGATAATAAATATTTGTCATGGTATTAGAGGAGAAGGTTTTAATGACACGGATAACCATCATATTCAAGAAATATTAGAGGATCCTTCGTTGAACGAAGAATAATTAATCGAAATTTTGAATGAATCTACCACAATTAATGACTCAGAAAGCAGTTGCAGCAAGGTAGCTACATGTTTTACATTAAAAACTATAAATGAGGGCTTGGAATTGACTATTAAATTAGAAAAAAATATATATTGAAAAGGATCCTATAATGGAAAGAAGTTTGAAATTCAAGAGGGAATTACAACAGATTTTGGAATAATATAAGGATATACGTAAAGATTTGTACGCTAAAAGCAGACAATCGCTTATTATCGATTTTTAAAGGCTAAAACCACGAGAAATTCAGAGCCCTCCTCCGATGATGAAAACTCAAGTGATAGCGATGATGAATGAATGCTACATTCTATTTATTTATTTATATATGGCTTTTTACATCAATAAACTTAATATGAACATATTAAAAAAGAATAATAAAGAAAACTATACAAATATCCATATATAAAATACATGATTACGATTAAGAGAAATTATATTATGTGTGTTATTAAAGTTTTTTTTTAAATAATATTTATATAAACTATTTTCGATTTTTTTTTTGGAACGCAAACCCTAATTTTGTATGAACTTCAAACCTCGTATAATACGGATTTGTATTACACGAGGTTTTTGTGGAACCATATAACCGTGTTATACGAGGCCCGAGTGTATATACATATATATACCGTCATAATATGTATATGTGTTGAATATTATGTTTGTAATGTACATATTATTGAGTAAATAAATTGAGAATTGAACTGAATTGATGTTCGCAGCTTGTAATGATACCTCTATATTCTATAATTTATTTTTTTATATTGATCTTTTTATAAAATATGTCGGAAAATATTATTTTTGATAATTATTTAATGACATTTTTTTAGTAAATTTTCACGTGCTCACAAAAAATGCACTGAAAAGAGAGTATTTTCGTATAGAGAACTATATACTTTTCGGTCACGAATGAAGGCTATGAAAACATAGCCATCTAGCGTATAGCTTTACGGCCATGCATTGTTACTTAGAGATTTGTATTGTTTGGTAATTGTAATATTTTATACTACTATTCGCAAAAGCATCCCAACAGAAGCAACAAAATCACTAATAAATGCATACGTTATCTCTCGCTTAGACTACTGTAATGGTATCTACGCTCATCTCCCGAAACAGGAAATAAACAAATTACAATCTGTATTTAATGCCGCCGCAAGACTCATTACCGGCGTTTCAAAGTTTGCGCACATCCCAAACCATCTTCAAAACCTTCACTGCCTTAGATGTCCAGAGAGGATTGAATATAAGCTTTGCCTTACAATATTTAAGGCTATTCACAACATGGCCCCTCAATACATAACCTACTTCTGCATTCCATTCTCCGCAAATAATAGACAACTAACACTTCGCTCAGCATCAACATCTAATACAAATAGGTTAGCTGAAGTAAATCGCGTCCACAAAACTAATTTCGGTGATCGCGGTGCTTTCGCGGAGGCTGGACCAAAGTTATGGAACAAACTACCTAATAAACTGAGACAAACAGACAGCTTACCACAGTTCAAAAAACAACTTAAGACACATTTATTTAGAAAATCCTATAAAAACCTATAGAATCTGACCACAACAACGCTAGCTTATGTTTTCCACTCCTATTGTGCACTTCGCGAAAACACCTAATTCTTTCAGGCACTCCCAACTATTATAGTACTCAATTTTAATTCAATTTCTTATATGCCACCTAGTGAATAAGTAATAGTAAATAAGTTTTTTCTTTTCTAGCAGTAAGTTGTTTTGTAAGATAATAATTTTTCTGTGTAAAGCGCCCTTGAGGTGAGTATTCGCGAAAACGGCGCTATATAAGTTATCCAATTATCATTATTATTACTATATGTATCAAAAAGACAAATAACATATCCAAGCGAGACTGGGCAGGTTCGCTTAGTGTCCGGATGTTGTGATCACGTCCTTGTATTGTTATGCTAAATAATGAGTGCCTAGAATTAAATTAAAATTGCGCTAAATTATGGCTTCTGTTACAGGAATTTGTCAATCACACAAAGCGAGACAGACGGCGCGTAATGGAGATCTGGTGCCGACACTAATTACATGGAAGAGTAGCATGGAATAGAGAAATTTCACACATTTCAAATACGTACCGACGGAATAGATTCAGAAATATTAATTACTATCTGTTCATACCCGGCGCTGCACGGGTTAAGGATTAAGTTTAAAATAAATTTGTGAGGGTAAACAAAGTCTCGTTCGAACGGTATAGATTTGCATCGAAAATATATCATGGGAAAGGGAAAGGGTAAAAGAATAGGGGGGAAATGTCACCAATGTTAACCACCGGGTCTTAAAGAATAAGTGTCCAAATTTAGAGTCCGATCGGTCAAGCAGTACAGATTTGCACCGCAAAATATGTCAGGGGGAGGGGAAGGGGTTTGAGAATAGGGGGGAAATGTTGCCTGTGTTACCCCCGAGTCCTGAAGAATAGGTTTCCAAATTTTGAATACGATCGGTCAAACGGTACAGATTTGCATCGAAAATATGTCAGGGGGAAAGAAAGGCGTATGAGAATAGGGGGGAAATGTTGCCTATGTTACCCGCCGGGTCTTAAAGCATAAGTATGCAAAATTTGAATTGAATCGAACAAACAGACAGATAAACAGACAGACAGACAGACATTGAGTTTTATAGGTATAGATATTCTGTGAATCGGTATGAATAATATGGGGTAAAGTTTTCATTTATAATTTTTATTATGAAAATCTTCAAAAATACGAATCTATTAAAAGGCGTTTCGCGTATTTTGAAAAAAGCAATATTGCTATTTCGGTGTCTTGACAGTTATGGTATAACATTGAAATGCCGTCAGTTTTGACGATTTAAGTTTGACAGTTTTTAAATTAATTAATTAAACCAATCAGAAAGCTCTTAAACGTGAAGAAACGTTAATTATTCACAAATTGTTAATAGAATAAGGAATTCAAAATATTTCGTGAATTATTTCAATATTTAAAATGGACTTTTGAAACACATTTTGAAAAAATACAATGGATCTAGGACGCCTGATGCATTTGGATTTGGATTTAGGTTGATTTTGATGATCAAGGAAATAAATGTATTCATTGAATTATCAGGGGTGGAGTGAAATTAAGTTCTCAGTAATTTAAGATAATTATTAGTGAGAGATTTAAATATTTTATTCTAGTGAATTTGGATATAGGTATATTTTGAAACTCAAGATGATTTTTAACAAGCAATAACTTCAGGTTGATTGATACTTTTTTTTACTTATAATATATAATAGATAAATATATTGTTTTTAAATAAAGATATTGACAGTTTTTACATGGTATTTCTCTTCAACATGAGTAATATAACTCGTGAGTAGGAGAGGAGTGTCATTATATTTGAAATGTATTAAATAGTAAGTAGTACATACATAAACATAATGTAATAATGTGAGACAACAGTAAAAATAAAGTATTAATGAGCATAAACATATAACAATGTGCAATTATTATTTAAAAATGAAAATAGTAAAGAGAAAATAAAGGAAAATTATAAGCGAAAACATGAGTAATATAACTCGTGAGTAGGAGAGGAGTGTCATTATAATTGAAATGTATTAAATAGTAAGTAGTACATACATAAACATAATGTAATAATGTGAAACAACAGTAAAAATAAAGTATTAATGAGCATAAACATATAACAATGTGCAATTATTATTTAAAAATGAAAATAGTAAAGAGAAAATAAAGGAAAATTATAAGCGAAGACATATTTACGTTAAAACTATCAATTATTAAAGAAATATTCCACAGAATTATGTAATAAAATATATACATAATGGCCTTATAAGCCGAAACACCTGTCACATTTAAAATAACACGACCTGCAGAACTTAATAATAATATTTATTAAAATTTAATTTATTTAAAATTTAATTTTACATAAACATTGAATTCTACTAAATAAACACAAAAACAATAAGTAAGTAAAAAGTTAATTTATATTTAAAATGTAGGAATGAACGTAGAGAATGTATTGACATTCAAATCTACTTACTTACTCACTTACCATCACGATGTTTCCCCGTGGAGGTATGCAGAGAGGATAGAGCGCCACACTCTTATGTCCTGACATACAACTCTCGCCTCATCCACATTCATGCATCTTCGCATGCAAGCTAGCCGGTTGTTGAGGCTTCTAACGGGACATCTTCCAGTATCTGGTTAATCTGGTCCCGCCACGTCTTTCACGGTCGTCCTCTCTTTCTGGCACCATCAACAATTGCCTTAAATATCTTTTTTACCATTCTATCCTCATTTATTCGCTCAACATACCCAAACCATCTGAACGACCCTGTTTTAATTCTATGAATTATGCTAAGATCAGCTTTACATTCATTCCTAATATCTTCATTCTTTACTCTTATTATAAATGGATTTTCCACACACACGTCTAAGGGATCTCATCTCCACTGCATTCAATCTACTTTCGTTCCTCTTCTGCCAGCTCCAGGCTTCACCTCCTCTAAAATATAACAAAAATGGCGGTTGGGTACCCAACGACTAAAATGTCAATTAAGGGGGGGGTAAGTATAATTCGTACAAAAAAGGCATGTGACGGCACATTTAAAATCTCTTTATTAAAACATACATTAAAGTATGACATTCGAAGAATATTGTGTAAAATTTTTACGAAGAAATATTTAAAAATACGGCAATGGCAGCAATTATTCGGACGTGTCTTGGAAAAAAGTAGAATTTCGGTGCCCCTCATAACTTGGTGCTGGATCATCTTAAATCAAAAAATCATAGTTCATTCGTTAGATAATAGTTTTTTCCAGGTAACGCTGGGAGAGTTTTTCGAAATTTCAATTATTCACTTTTTTGGAACACTTAGAAAGGAAAATCGCGATTTTTTGCGAAAAAATCGGCTAATTTGTTATTAAAAAATATAAATTATCAACAAATTTGAAAAAAAGTCTCCAGCGTTACCTCGTAAATTATGTACAGAAGTAGTGTTTTCAAAAAATTTCCAAAGGATCGGTGTAGTAGTTTGTAGTGTGGAAAACGCTTTAAAGTTTTGAACACTAAAAAATCTAGTATAAAACTTCATAAGCGAATTTTATCGGCTTACCTCACACTGAATCATCAATTCCAGGTCCATAAAGGATAGGCTTGATGGCATCCAAAACATCCTAGGGAAGAACACTATACGCGTGTTTGAACGAATCCAATGCATTAGGGTCGGGTAGGTATAAAAATTCGACGGGTATAAAAATACTCATAACTTCGTCAATGTTGTTCCAATCGACTTGAAATTTTGACACAATATTCTTGAGATATTATGCATTCTCACTAGTGATGGGTCCGCTCTGTACTCACTACTACAATGTAGCACTACATTACATTGAAGTGCACACTTCGCACGTTTTGATGTGTAGTGCACACTACAAACTACAAACACCAAAGTTATTGAAAGTATAAATTTCAAATAGCACACTTCATTTCAAAGCGAACACTATAAAGTACATATACTTCATTCATATTTTACCTGAAATTTTTGGGAAGTTGATGTAGATATATGAAGAAATCTTTGGATAGTGAAACAACTCCCCTCCCCCCATGGTTTGATTTTTTGGAATCGAATAAAGAAATATAGCCAGATTCAGCCGGCCACCTTTTTTTTTTTTTTAGCTCGCCAAATTTTTATTTGGGAAAAAAAGAAAAAAATATTAACTCACTAGTACTACAATTACATTACTTCACTTCATTAATACTACAATTACTTCATTTCATTACTTCACTTCATTTTACTACAATTACTTCATTACTTCACTTCATTTCGTAGTACTACAATTACTTCACTTCATTTCGTAGTACTACAATTACTTCACTTCAAGTAGTTTTTACTACAATTGTAGTGTACACTTTGTGGTCTTCAAACTGGTGAACGTGTGTGTGTTGTAGTCTTCATTTTGAAATGTAGTTTTTCCCTTCGCTAATTCTCACATTATGCCCACAACATGCACAGTTAAAAAAAAAATCAAAAAAAAAAAGAATACCTTCCCCCCCCCCTTAAACATCAAATCAAAACATCTACTGAATATTTATATAGAAAATTAATAAAAATTGTTAAAGTAAATAAAATTCAATAGCTCAAATAGACGGAACTTTAACGAACCCGCACCTCAAACCCTCAACTAGGTACGGTAGCTTGAGGAGTCCCTGGGACCCGGGACATAAAACACAAGGTGCATGGCGCGTAGAACCACAGTTTTGTTATCTCGAATATGGACAACACTTGTAAATTTGACTGTGACGTTTTGACATCCTGACCGCCAGAGGCCGATAAGAACTGTTTGACCTCAACGATAAGATTTCGTCCGCCTGTTTAAACGAAATAAATCATACAAATATGTCGCTAAACGTCATTCGTAAATACAATAATAACTATGAACTTCGATTTGTTTCGCGTCATCACTGCCATGTATCGTAAGGTTTATTTAAATTTCCTTATTTAATTATCAGATTTATATTTACCTCATTCTCTAATCTCATTATAATAATTTCACACGTATTCCTTCCCATTCACAAGTATTCTTTGATTATTCTTGAGTATTATAAGTATTCTTGAATTATTAATTCAAAGAGAAACATATAACTATCAAATATTGACGACTTATTAAGTAGCTGGGATAGTGAAATTGGTAACACGCTGTCCGCGTAAGACAGAGGTCCGTGGTTCGAATTTAATTTTTCAGTTTTATTATTTGATATTTGTATGTTTTTACTTAATTTCATTTATTTATTTCTTATTAAATATTACGGGACTCACTTCCGTAAATAAATGAAAAATATAAATATATATATATATATATATATATATATGTTAAATCTAAGGCTTCACGGGTACAATATATGTTAGTTCTAACTACTTTGGGGGTAACCCGCGTCAAATTCTGGTCGTCAGGACCAGTCGTCTGCCGACGTTTCGAACAGATCTCACTGTTCATCTTCAGGGCGCCTTGTCGATGAGCTGCTTCTCCAAAAAGCGTACAACCGTTTGGGTCCGGAGCTCACCGTCAAGTGAAAGTTTGAAAAATTCTGCGTCAGGTGTTTGTGGAGGAGTGGGTTTCTCCAGCGACGCCGTTAATGTGTTTTGCTCGGCTTCTAGTAATCCGTATATTTACTTTATTATCGTCATTATACAATGTTGAGAAGGTTGGATTTTCTAATTGCTTCGGTGTTTTCATCGTGATTTCTGGTTTATTATTATTAATATTATTTGTATTAGAAATTTGATTATTATTATTAAGAATGTTACTCCATGCGGTCGGAAGTCGAATGCTATCGTCTCTGTTGTTCATTATATTATTATTTCTTTTATTTATTTCAATTGCCTCTCTGTAGATTCTAAATGTTTCATTATTGAGGCTGGCAACTACTTTTGAGTTGTCGAAGTCTATTTTATGATTCTCCGTTAGAGAGTGGTGGACAAGGGAAGAAGTTAGTTTCCGATTTTTTATATCTACGCGATGTTCAGAGACGCGTGCCGAGATTCTTCGGTTTGACCTTCCTATGTAGGTTTTGTTACAGTCACCGCATGGTATTTCGTATACCCCGTGCGATTCTAGAGGTATTTTATCCTTCGGACTTCTTAAAAGTGATGAAATTTTATTATATGTTCTAAAAACAGTGCGGATATTATATTTATTTAATAATCGACTTATTTTATCTGTAGTTCCCTTTACGTACGGTAGGAATGCGGTAGCTAGTGGTTTTGCTTCTATTAATTTATTTTTATTATTATTATTTTTACTTGAATGTCTTTTAATTGCGTTATTTATTGTGGAATTCGAGAAACCGTTACACTGAAGCGCATTTTTAAGATGTTTCAATTCGTTTTTAATATTATCAGAGTCGGCTATCCTTATTGACCGCGTGATCAAGGTATTTGCTACTGAGGCGATTTGTGCTGGATGATGATTTGACGATGCGTGGAGATATCTGTTGGTATGGGTTGATTTTCTGTAAACTGTATGACCGAGAGTGCCGTCGTCTTTCTTAATTATTAGAACATCGAGAAAAGGAATTTCATTATTGTTTTCTATTTCCATTGTGAACTTGATGTTATTATGGATTTCGTTCAAAAAATTAAGGAATTTATGTAGTTCTTCCAACCCGTGTGGCCATATAACGAAAGTGTCGTCCACGTATCTGATCCAAAGTTTCGGTTTTAGTCGTGCCCTTTTTATAGCTTCTTTTTCTAATTTAGTCATGAATAAGTTAGCGACTGGCGGTGATAAAGATAGGCCCATTGGTGCTCCTTTGACTTGTTTATACATTTTATTATTATACGTAAAAAAGGTGTTATTGAGGCAATGTTCTATTAATTTTATAATGTCGTCTGGAGGATCGATCATTTCTTTTATTGCTTGGAGGGCTTCGTCCGTGGGTATATTGGTAAAGAGGGATATTACGTCAAAGCTGACAAGGATGTCATCCTTTTCTAATTTTTGATTCGCAATTATTTCGATAAAATGTTCTGAATTTTTGACAAAAGATTCCGCTGATTCTACATTTGGTTGTAAATAGTTGGCAAGATATTTTGATAACATTTGGAGGGGCGAACCGATTGAACTGACTATGGGTCTGAGAGGAATATCCGCTTTGTGTATCTTTGGTAAACCGTATAATTTTGGAAACCGTGACGACTTTTCTCTAGGTATTAATGACTTTTTCAACTCTAGGTCTAATTTGGATGACATTATTTTGGCTTTAGTTGTTTTCTCTAAATAGGTTATTGGATTATTATTATGCAGTTTATATGCGGGATCATTAAGTAAATTAGTAATTTTGAGGTGATAATCTTCGCTCTTCATGATAACTGTTGAATTTCCCTTGTCAGCAGGAAGAATGATTATATCTTTATTCGCGCGAAGTTTTTTAAGAGCTCGTATTTCGTTGAGAGATATGTTCCTTTTTGGCGGAAGCGATTTTCTAAGTATATGGCAAGTTTCTTGCCGTATGGTTTCGGCTATGTTATTTGTAAGTTTGCATACCGCCGCTTCAATTCCCGTAACAATGTCTTCTTTCGGAATTTTTGGAGGAACCACGCCAAAATTGAAACCTTTGCTTAAAACCGAAATTGTAGAAACCCACTCCTCCACAAACACCTGACGCAGAATTTTTCAAACTTTCACTTGACGGTGAGCTCCGGACCCAAACGGTTGTACGCTTTTTGGAGAAGCAGCTCATCGACAAGGCGCCCTGAAGATGAACAGTGAGATCTGTTCGAAACGTCGGCAGACGACTGGTCCTGACGACCAGAATTTGACGCGGGTTACCCCCTAAGTAGTTAGAACTAACA
>JADDOH010016041.1:0-53822 GCA_016648135.1 Agrypnia vestita | reverse complement strand
GTGTCTAAACGCGTGCAAATGGCGCGAGACAGCGACGTCATATGAAAGAAAAACCGTTGCGCCGACGAAACCGGAAACAGGGATACCAGCGGGAATAAATTGTCGCAAACAGGGAATCAGAGGGGGTAGGAACGCGTGTCTAGTGGCGAAACAGCAGGCTGTTCTCTCATAATGGATTCCAGGCGTCGAGACGGAACACAAAATATTCCTTCATATTATAGGCAAAAATTGCATAAAATGTGTTTTATAGTGACTATTCATCATAAAGGAAAGCGGCTGTGAAGGGATGTCCACTGCTCCCGGCGACGTATGGAATCTGATTTTAAAACTAAGTAATTTGTTGACATACATATATAATTTGGAATTTGTATTTTGAAATAGTAATTAATGTGTTTTTAATTAAAAAAACTAACTTTTAAACAGTGGTCAAAGCCTCAAAATGTGATAATGAATATAATATATTGTTTAAAATCATCTCTTTATATGAATAAAGAGCGTTTTAAAATCATCAAAAAACATACAAATTTCTTGCAAATTTAAAAATTTATAACTTTATTAATTTTGTTAACATTTCCTAATTATTTAAGTATACAGTTTTAGCACCGTAATTTTAGCTTTACACTTGTAAGAAAACACATTCTGCATACATATAAATATTTCGTAACCAAGGGTGATTTTTAAGACACTGAAAACTAATTTTTTGGCCGCGGCCTGTCAATTAATGGTTATAAAACACGTTAATTACTATTAAAAATAAAAATTACAAAGCATGAAATATGTCAACAAATGACGCAGTTTTAAAATCAGATTAATTGATTGACACAAAACTAATTTTTTGGCCGCGGCCTTAATGTTATAATGTCGATTAATGCTTGTATTGTCTTAATTAATGTAAATAATGTTCAGTTTATTACTTTTGTATGAGAACAAAGGTTCTATCTAAGTTATCATCCTAAAAATATTGTAGTCTATCGTATATATTCTGATAAAAAACCTTAATTTTTAAATAAAATTGCCTATCTATGCGTTTGCGGTGAATGTCCAGCCTTAACTAAAAAATTCACTTTTCCCAGATTGGAATGTTTCAAATGTGATATTAATGTAAATAAAAACACGCAAGACTAAATTTGCTAATTTTTTGTTAATGATGCATTTCTTTTTTTACTCCCTTTCTTTTAACTCGTAGCGTCTGCTTGTCTACTTGTCGTCTTGTCTGCTTATCTGACGAAAATACATTGGATAGAAAATTTAAAAATAAATAAATAAAACAGGACAATTCGTAAGATAAAAATGTGGCGCGTGACGAAGACTCACCAGATTTGGGACGAGATCTGTACAAGACGATAATTTAGATTATTTTAGTGTCGGATAATCTCTAAAAAATATTATAAAAACAGCATAAACTATTGTATCAGAGCTGTAGAGTATTATTTAACGTCAATATCGTAAGCGGAATATTTTGGAATTTTTCAAACACAGTTTACATGAAACTACATAAATTAATAAACATTAATTTTAATTTTGGATAAAATCGGTATACATTTGAATTTAAAATGATTGTGACAATCTTTAAATTACTGTCCTTGCTAATTGACAATTTCAGTACCTATACGATTCTGACTTGAACTTTGCAAGTAGACTCGTGGCGACAATCAAGAAGATCTATCAAATTTTCGTTAAAAAAAATTAATAATTGTAGTATAATTTCGGATTTTTAGAAATTTTAATGGTTTTTTCAAATTGGAATCATTACCAAAGTTTGATTACTAGCAACGGCGGCCCGATAGCATTGCGGAATATTTTCTAAATTTGAATTACTCCGTTGGTATACATAATAGGTACTTCACTACGAATTTCGAAAATCTAAATTGACTGACAAATGTTTTTAGAATTTAATCTTCAAAGCATGAAGTGTCTTATCAAAGCTCAAAACATCTGACATTTTAGAAATATATTAAATGACTAAGTTTAGTGTTATGTTATATGTTTTAATTCGCCTTTAATTGTTGTTATATTTTACAAAGAAAGGGAGTATAATAAAAACTTGGTTTTTATGGGTTATTTTTTTTTTATTCAATAGTTTTGGTTATGGACATCTTTGATGTGTAAGGGCTTATAAATTTCTGTTTTATTTCAGCGTGGCGTACGTGTCCAAATCCGGTGGCATGTCCAATGAGTTGAACAACATCATCTCGAAGGAAACCGATGGAGTTTACGAAGGCGTTGCCATTGGAGGTGATCGCTATCCGGCCAGTACCTTCCTTGACCACTTAATTAGGTAATAACAATTAATATCCATTTTTAATACAACTGTTAAAATTTTTAAAACACACATTTCCTGGTTGATTAACTGCAATAGTTCGAAAACCTCCGTAACTCATATTTCAAAATAATTTTTATTTCAAAATATGAATTACTTTCTATACATATTATACAGGGTTATTTGGAAAACATTAATAACCTCGCAGGACTATATTCCTGCCTTGATTATGAGTCGAAAATGTTCAAGCTATCATGACCTAATATCAATAGTTAACCCCCCCTGGGCCGCGGACGCACATATCCGACAGGCACAAAATAATTTATTTATCGACGGCCGCGTATCGAATTTGAAAAACGTAATTTTTTCCCAATAGAGAAATCCTGTTGTGACCTGTCGTTCCATTTTCAACTCAAAAACATCACCGATTATATTTTAAATCAACAATCAAAACGGAAGTTTTTCTGCCGTCAAAATCGTATAGAGAAGTTGTAGATGTCGCCCCGATCGCGTGTTGTGCAATCGAAATTCAAATATTCCATCGTCAAGGTCACGCGCAATGTGCGCGGGAAATACGATTTATTTTTTTCGATTTTCGATTTATTGTACACGTATATACAAATATATACGATATGTTTTGCGATATTTGTCAGTTTTTGTTGGTTTATGATTCAATTGAATACTAATAGTGATTTATTAACAAAAATACACGCAATTTTGTTGCGTTTATTTGAAATATGTGTGTGTGTGAAAGTGTATCATATTTATGTGTTATGAGTGCGATGTCCCGTCGTGTGCCTTGCCGTGCAACAAAATATATCACACAGAAGAAGATTATTATTATTAATAGTAGTGTTGTCTCTAAAAACAAATAAAAAAAATATTATTATTTTTCAGAAAATGTTGTGCTGGCAACATTATGGAAATTCAAAAAAAGATTATTTTTTTTACTTAAATGATAAAAAAATCATTGCATTTCGACACTTACGATAAAATAATATGAATGTGTGTGTTTTTTTTTTAATATACGCATGTTTTCATGGTTTTTTCGTAAAAAGAAAAATCACAAAAAATTCCGAAAATTTACGGCCCACAACAAGTTAAGGAGATATGCGACATCAAGGTTTGCATTTTTTTCAATATTTCTGATTTATTTTTTGTAAAACTTTGGACTATCATTACAGTAACTCATATATGAAAAATTCATTCCCTTTAATACAAGTCAAAAAAAAATAAAATAATAATAATAATTCGAATTCCAATAGGAAAACATTCCAATTGGAATTTTTCGGAGTTTTTATCATTTTATTTAACTTGTATGAAAACAAAGGAATTTTTTGTAATCGATATCAAAGTTAGCATATTTTTTTCAATATTTCTGACTATTTTTTTTTTCGTAAAACATTGGACTATCATTACAGTAACTCATATCGATTACAAAAAATTCCTTTGTTTTCATACAAGTTAAATAAAATGATAAAAACCCCGAAAAATTCCAATTGGAATGTTTTCCTATTGGAATTCGAATTATTATTATTTTTTTTTTTTTTGACTTGTATTAAAGGGAATGAATTTTTCATATATGAGTTACTGTAATGATAGTCCAAAGTTTTACAAAAAATAAATCAGAAATATTGAAAAAAATGCAAACTTTGATGTCGCATATCTCCTTAACTATTGATATTAGGTCATAATAGCTTGAAAATTTTCGACTCACAATCAAGGCCAAGGCCGGAATATAGTCCTGCGAGGTTATTAATGTTTTCCAAATAACCCTGTATAGCGATCTCTTATTAAATTGGGAAATAGGATTCTCATGCAAGCTTTCTTCAGTTGGCTATATGTGTGGATGATTTTCGTTTGCCCGGATTCCTCGTACTTTACTCATTTTAAATGGTTTTTACTTTTAAAATTCTCAAATTCCTGTTTTGGTTTGTGTTTATGTTGTTAAAATATGTTATTTTCTTTTTAAGAAGTTATTACTGATTTATCTTCTAAAGTTAAAATCTAGTGAAGATTGAAGAAACTTTTTTCATGAGTTTTACGATTTTTGGCGAATTTCACAATCGCATTGTGATTTTTTTTTTTTGATACTTTGAATTTCAAATTAATGGGGCTCCACATAATTCGAAATGTTTTTTTTTTGGGTTCCTTGAATTTTGTCTCGATGAGGTTCTACCGTATTATAATCAAGGTTCATGGCCGTGAAAATCTGAGAATGCAATATTGAATATCAAGAAGTTTTTACCCCTAATGTTACTTGGCAGATCATAGACATTCTCCCATTGAACGTTGATTAAATTATATTCAAGAACACATTCTTATTGTGAAGTTCCAAATTTTTCAAAATAAAATTATGTGAAATTTAAAACCAAATTTATTAATGAATTAAAAAGACTTACAGAAAAATCAAATCAACAAAAAAATATTTGGCTGCCACCGGGATTCGAACCACGGATCTAAATGTAGGAGGCCGCTGTAGCGTAATTGGATAATGTGCCTGCCCCGGATAGGAGATCCGTGGTTCGAATCTACGATTTGATTTTTTTGTCTTTCTAATCGATTAATAAATTTGGTTGATTAAACATTTGACATTAACATTACGTATATTCACCATCCCTGTATCTTTTTCAGGTATGAAAAGGACCCCAAGGTGAAGATGATGGTACTGTTAGGCGAGGTGGGAGGCGTGGAGGAATACCACGTGTGCCGGGCCATGCTGGAGGGGCGGCTCACCAAGCCACTGGTCGCCTGGTGCATCGGCACTTGCTCATGTAGGCATCCACCATTCTGTCTAAAAGTTTGGCATTTCTGAAGTATATCCTACAAGTATTCGAGGCTTAATTTTGAAAACTAGATTTTTTCAATGTTCATTGTTTACTTTATATAAAAATAATTATTTGAGTTGCCTGTTTCATTATTGAAAGCGGATATTTTATTTATCTTACGCAGTTCAATCTATTGTTTCTCTCGGTAAGCAACCATTTTATTTTCACAGAAGACAGTCTTTTTCCCTATTTCCGAGTTCTTATGCGCAAATTCTAAATTAATCAAGCTATGAACTAACATAAGGCTTGAGCTCCATTCGAGACTCGTATTAATACTAAGAGCCGATTGTTTTATCAGGAGTAAGAGTAATAGTTAAGAAACTTTTTAGTTAAATTAGTTAACTATTACTCTAACTACTGGTCAAACATTCGGTTGGTTCTCCTTTATTTAAAATCGCATCATCACTGTTCCAGCCATGTTCACATCGGAGGTGCAGTTTGGTCATGCGGGCTCCTGCGCAGGCTCCAAGCTGGAGGAGGCCGGCGCCAAGAACACAGCGCTCGCCCGGCACGGCGCGCGCGTACCGAGCTCCTTCGATACGCTCGGCGCGGAGATCGGCGCCGTGTACAACGAGTTGGTCAGGGCGGGCAAGCTGAAACCCGCACCGGAGGTCCAGCCACCCAAGCTACCCATGGACTACGACTGGGCCATGGTAAGGAAAGCTTTTCCTGCATATGATTATTTTAATCAGGGATGTTACGGAGGTCGCTTTATCGGAACCGAATTCGGAATCTGAGTTTTTAGATTTTATTTCTCGGAACCTTTTTTTCAACGGGTCATAAATTAGGCCAGCAATACCAAAAAGTTGTTTGCTCGCTATTGAGCTGGTGGAGATGACAAATTCTGGCGGGCAATCAAGTTGAGCGATTGATATTTTGTATTCACTTTCCACCATAAAAAGGATCGTCACTGAAGGGAATATGTTTTTCTCTTTTATACTCATTAAGAAGACTCTTCAATATAAAAAAATTGTCCAAAACTGCATTTTCATCGGATGTAGTATTATCATCATCATCGCTACTCAACAGTATATTTGATAAAATCATTTGGACATTGCTATAGGTATTGCTCGATTGACCAGCTGCTGGTGATGCCAACCTTGCCCGTTTCTCTGCAGGAATGTCAATATTTTCAACTTCATTTTCAGATTTTTTCCGTTATCAAGTATTCCGATTTCAATTTATCGGAACCGGAGGTGCAAAATCGATCGGAAGTTCCGACCTTTCGGATCGGAGTCGAAGCTCCGTAACATCCCTAATTTTAATACGAGAAATTTGAATAGAATTCCGTCATAACTTTGGAAACAATTTTCGTTCTGATGTTTTCTATCGCCTTTTGCAGAAACTCGGTCTTATCCGCAAGCCGGCCAACTTCATCAGCACTATTTGCGACGAGAGGGGCAAGGAGCTCACGTACAGCGGAGTGCCCATCAGCCAGCTGGCCGAGAGACCTAATGGCATCGGCCTGACGCTGAGTCTCTTGTGGTAAGTTGCCTATGGATTCAATACCGACCAATCAACCGGCCGTATGCCGGCCGGACGTAACACGGAATGTACCCTGTCTGCCGCGCAATTTCTCGCACGATTGCTGTTTTTCAGACACTTTTTTGTGATGGTTATGTTCACGTAAAAATCAACAATAATCGCTAAGAAGTTGCAGTTTCTGGTTTCTCAATGTACAGACTTCAATAATTACTTATTCATTAATTATGAAAATAAGTAATGAAATTTACTGTCAGAAGTGTACGCACATGTTTATCGAATAAAACAATGGATATAATGTTTATCGAATAAAATAACACTGAAGTATTGTATTTCAATATTTTTGTTCTAAATATATCAAAAATATAAAAATACTTAATTTTAACACTTATATATTTTAAAAAAACACTTTTTATAACAGATAAATAACACAATTAATGCGTGGTTCAAAGACGACATTTGAAATGTTTTTTTGTCCGGTTTGCGTGGCAAATGAGGTTATTTGACAAATAGAACTCATTCATTTATTCAAAAACTTGAGTACAAACAAGCTTTAAAAACCCATAAACGCAGGTAAAATAGGCCGAATTCGCATACATGTCTAGGGAGTGCAGAAAAAGTGAATTGCGAAGTGGTGTTTGTAAATCGGTAATACCCACTGTTTTCACAACATAATCCTGTCTCCACATCTGCAAGTTGGTCAAGTTCTCTGTCTTGTCTCTACCCAGGTTCCAGCGTGAGCTAACCTCGGATATGTGCCGTTTCCTGGAGATGTGCCTCATCATCACTGCGGACCACGGCCCGGCAGTCAGCGGCGCTCACAACACCATGGTGTGCGCGCGGGCTGGCAAGGATCTGGTCTCCAGCGTGGTCAGCGGGCTGCTCACCATCGTAAGTCTGGCCTTCAAATTTAATAGTTTTGTTGTAGAATACTCCGAGAATCAGAATCTTTGAATGTTGTATTTTATGCGCAGGGTGACCGATTTGGGGGCGCCTTGGACAAGGCGGCTCAAGATTTCGGCGCAGCGTGCGCGTCCGGCATCCACCCGATGGAATTTGTGACGGACAAGAGAGCGAAGGGAGAGCTGATCATGGGCATCGGCCACAGGTGAGGTTGCAGATGATGTTCGAGAGGATATTTTTAATTTTGGAACACCGAAATTGTCCGATTTCAATCAGTTATCATCGACAAAACGATAACTTTAAAATTATATTGATGTTTCTAGAATAAAGTCTATCAACAATCCAGATGAGCGTGTGTCGTGCCTCCGACGCTACATCCAGCGCAAGTTCCCCCGCCACCCAACCGTGGAGTACGCGTTGGCCGTGGAGGCCATCACCACCAGGAAGAAGCCTAACTTAATCTTAAACGTGGACGGAATCATTGCCGCCGCGTTTGTGGACTTATTCCGACACTCGGGGCAATTCACCAGGTGAGTGGTGCTTCACAAGTCAAAGTAATAATAACGACCCTCAGGGATATTTCTAAGAATATAAAACTGTACCGAGATGAACTGTGTTCCTTCTTCAAGCGAGGGGTTTGGCTGTTTTCTTTCCAAACAGCTCTTTGTTCAATTTAACTTTCACAAAAGATTTGATGACACCCACATTAGACCCCGCCCTCTTTCACTCCCTCTCCCTCGTAGATTACTGATTGTTCTGTAGGCAAGCTAGTGCGTGCTAGTCTTTGACAAGATTAACACGCATGTGACATAGCATAAATATTGACGAAAGGTTAACGGTTCTATGGTTGTGGTGTACAGTGTTGTGAACATAGTAGTGTAGTGTTGGTTCTGACGAAGAGACGGGTACATCTCGAAACCGGTAGACCTGAAATCTGGTAGTGGTTTATACTAAGTTAATTAACACTCTGTCGAAATTAAATATTTATCTGGCAGAATATTATGAAGTATTAAAATCTTAATAATATGTTAATTTTTGTGATAGGAACATTAGGAGATAAATCTCTTATTTCAGTTTCTTTTCAAAATGTACGCTTAGGAAAAGTGATGTACACAGATAAAAAATTCTCTCAGGACTTCCTATTGTACTGCCCTTTTACGCGAGTAATTTATCCTAACTGTTATAGCCAGATCTCCTAGACTCTTTATCCGTATATACACATTCTAAAGTTTTCCTTGCATTGTCTGGATGGGAATGCATCCTAAATGTTTTACTATGAAAGTATTGCTGAGAGCGATTTGTACCTTTCGTATTTCTAATTTTTCATTGTTTAAATTAGAAAGGCAAGTATGTATTGCCAGTTGGTTTGGCAATAAAGAGTTTGAATGCTGGTGACACAATATTGCAGACTTGAAGCCAATGCTACAACAAGAATTAATCCACGGCAAAATAACCAAAAGGAAATTGCGTTACATTAACACCATAACTATTAAATTATTTTTTACTACGATTAATAATTGTAAATTGTCATTTATAAGAAAACTCAGCTTTTATAACAATATGACCTCGATGTTTACAGCGAGGAAGCCGAGCAGTACATCAAAATGGGCTCTATCAATGCGCTGTTTGTGTTAGGCCGCACAATCGGCTTGGTCGGCCACTTCCTCGACCAGAATCGCCTGCAACAGCCGCTGTATCGCCACCCGTGGGACGACATCACGTACATGCCGCGGGACTGAGCTGCTCCGCGCACGCCTCCCCTGTTCCCCCCGCAAGACACGGCACGCACTCATCTTCACCCTGCCGCCACGCATCTGACTCGTCAATTATAACCATTTTGGTTTATTTGGCGATTCTCAATGCACAACCCAGGATACAAAAGATTGATTATAGATTCGAAGATTATTATTTATTAAATGACATTTCAAGAAAGACGTAATCTTAGTAAATAAGTTCAACATTTAAAAATACTGGCTTTGGTTTCTCAAAACAAAGTATCAGAGACTGGTCTCGTGAAAAATACAAAGATCAGCTTGATCGGTATTTCATTATTTATTTGGAAATGAGTGTTGGGCGAGAGCAGCTAATATTTTGCCATCTTTATCAATCTCTGCCTCACCTCTCCGGAATGATGACATTATTTCATGAAGATCAAAGTGATGTTTTTAAAAAGTCATTTGCTAATCTGACATTAAGATATAAGTAATGACTGAAGGCCCCATGGCAAGAAGTAGTTAACTAACATTCAAGACATTTTGAGATAATTAGACAATAGCATTTCGCCTTTGAAAAATATGTTTTATTGCTAATTCAAGATTAATTTTTATTGATTTATGTCATTAAAATATCAAAAAAGTATTTACAAAGTAAAAAAAACGCATTTATGCACAAAAAAATAAAAATATACTAATTTTCCCTAAAAATATGGAGTTGACAACCATTTTTTCGCCTCTGGAACTCATTTTTAAAAGAATAACACCTTTTTAAAATTGGTAAAACAAGAACATCAAACAACCCTTCAAATGCTATCCGTTTTTACCATCCATTATCCAAAATTACAAAATACCTGGCATGTTAATTAATAATACAAAACATGGTAGGTACCATTTAAAATTATTGAAAAATAATATTATAATAGTAGTACATATTATAATAGTACTCAAATAAAAACAAATATATGACAATACTGCCAGAGTAAAATTTATATTAACCATAAATATTCCAATCAAATTAAAAGTCGTGTTAATTTTAGAATGATGGCATGAACATGTTTATTATTGAAGATAACACGTTTTTCCCATTGGTAGCTGATTTGATTTTTATGAAAAAGTGTAATTAACATGTTTCTCCCTATGATTTGAACATGTCCTAATTATTTTTAAGTTCTGAACTTATTTCCAATGGAAAGAGCGTACAATATTTAGTTTAAACGGCTTATTAACTCATTTTTGACAAAAATGTTAGTTAACAACTTCTTGCCATGGGTTCTTCAACTTTAACTTGGCGTCATTATCAATGTAATACATAGGAATATACGTTTACCAATCCGTTAGTTGTATTAGAAACATAATGATACGATGAAGTTTTTTTGTAAATATTCAAAAATGTACCATCTTGTAATATTGTCTCTTGTACCATTATGATGCTAACACACTAATGTTACACAATTCTTATGCACATTAGACTCTCGAACACGAGCTGCCGACGCGGCTGGACCGGCGCGTCCAGCCAGCAGGTGTTGTGCTCCGTGAAATGTTATTCCTTCTTCCATTTTAACTTGCACGAAATGTTGTCTAGACTGTACTGTGATGTGTCATTAGCACCCGAGTAATACGACAGTAGAGAGCACATTTAGTTTTAGAAATGTGTAATGTACACGTACTTTGCATCTGTATGTACGTAGGTAAAATGTTGATCATTTATTGATAAAACTTAAATGTGTATTTTTATCTTTGTCGCATTGACATTTTTCTGCATTTATTTTTGATTTTGTATCATATTTTCTTTGAAAGTGGTTTATACATTTGCAAAAATATTTCGGGCTCACTTTCTTTTTTAAGTAATAAAAAGCATTTAAGCCTGTATACCGTCTGCGTCTCCTAATGCGATTAACGTAATTTTTCTAGTAAATTTTCAATGTACTTATCTAAAGGTTTACAATTTCATAACTGTGTCTATTATTTTATTTTGAGGCAGCACATAAAGAATAATGATAATATTTTTGGTCAGGTTTTCACATTTTACCTTAACCGGTCGTGTGTCGACCGTACGTAACGCGGAATGTACCCTGTCTGCCGCGCAATTTTGCGCACGATTGCTATTTTTTAGACCCATTTTTGTGATGGTTATATTCGTGTAAAAATCAACAATAATCGCTAAGAAGTTGCAGTTTCTGGTTTTTCAATGTACAGATTTCAATAATTACTTATTCATTAATTATGAAAATAAGTAACGAAATTTACTGTCAGAAATGTACGCACATGTTTATCGAATAAAACCGTGGAAGCAATAACACTAAAGATATTGTATTTCAATATTTTCGTTCTAAATATATCAAAGAATATAAAAATACTTAAATTTAACACTTTATTAATTGAAAAAAATACTTTTTTTAACAGATAAATAACACAATTAATGCGCGGTTCGAAGACGACATTTGGAATGATTTTTTGTCCAGTTTGCGCGGCAAATGAGGTTACCTAACAAATAGAACTGGTTCATTCATTCAAAAGCTTGAGATACAACAAAGAATAAGCTTTAAAAACTAATAAACGCAGGTAAAATATGCCGAATTCGCATACCTGTCTAGGGAGCGCAGATCTGCAGTTTGGCACACAGGGGGTACAAAAGTTTTCTCGCAGATCTGCAGTTTGGCACACGACTTGTTAAACGGTATATAAAATATGATCATTTTATCCAAAATATTTTAATATTCTATAATTTTATCTTCTTTTTAAGATTCAGTTATATAATTTGAGGTAGTTCCTAAAATGCATTTTCCTCAAATGGTGACTAAGTAAAATAATCTCTCATCAAATGGTATCTAAATAATTCGTACGGAAGCTGTATTTTTAGATGAGTTTGTTTCAGACAATGCCTAATGCATTTGCATTATTTCTTTATAGATATTTGAAAACTGAACTTTAGGAAGGAATCCGACATTGATGGGTTTTTCTTAGACGGTTTGTAAAATTTGATACTTTTGTCTCAGGCGGTATCTGTACATAATTCGTCCGATATTACTATGTGCGTGTAATGTTCCGGAATAGGGCGGCTTAGAAAATTCTTATTAATTTATATTTCAAAAGTGATTCCATTATTTAATATATTTTCTCTTTTTTTTATATGCCTATATGTATATATAAAAACACATATACAACACACCAATTGTATAAAAATGTCACCATTGTTTATTTTAAAACTGAAAAGAATTGTAAGTATTAAGTATCATTAACATTGAGCATATCAATCCACCGTATCAAAAGAACTAAATGATTTGCGGCACTTATTTGCGAGAAAGAATATACATCGTATGCGATAAGTTATTCCAGTAAATCCTACATTTGAAATTTTTTATGATTTGGATCTTGATTCAGGATTTACATCCAACTGTAAGTCATGTCATTTGATACTTAAATAGGCTCCGATGAGTGACATTTTTATAGGAATCTCAATCTATAATATATGTAGATTTATATTGTTGCTATTTTATCAAAGCGATTCATTTTTTGTTGTATTTTTTTAAATTAAAAGGATATTAAATGTCAATATTTAGTGTTTTATTTATATAGTTTTTAGTATTAACCCTTAGCACTCGAGTGCCACCATAGAGGCGGCGTGCATGGTTTGCCGTATCATTCGAGTGCCGCCGCTACGGCGGCAAGAAAATTTTGTTATTTTTCAATATTTTTCATATATTAGGTTTTTTAGTTTTCATTGCCATTTAACCAGAATCATATTAGTACAATAAAATATTAATAAGTCACAGAATTTTCTCGAGAAACAAGAAATAATATACAGTAAATTCGTTAATTTGAAATTCCAGGGACCCAAAAAAAAATTTCGAATTACGGGGAACCCCGTTAATTCGAAATTCAAGGTACAAAAAAAATCTCAATACAATTGCAAAATTCACCAAAAATCACAAAACACGTGAAAAAAGTCATTAATTTAGTGAAAAATGGCTATATTTTTGCATATATTTATTATACTAATATGAAGACCGTGACATTTATATTACTTAAGTACCCGATATTGATATATTTGTTGTTCTTACTTGCGAAAAAATCGAAGTATTTTTTTCAATTTCGTCACATTACAAAAAAAAGATTTTTATAAACCAAAATGTATTGATTTATACTGCAAAGGACTAAAAATTAATTAGAATTATTTCGAAAATTGCGTTTGCGAAATTCGTGAAACTCACGAAAAAAAACATTAATTTTGAGAAAAACGTCTGCATTTTTGCATATTTCAATGAATCATTTTGAAAACGCAATATTTATTATGCCAATACAGAGACCGTCACATTTCTATTGCTTAAGTATCCGAAATTTACATATCTGTTGTTCTCACTTGCGAAAAAAAATCGAAATATATTTTTTAATTTCAACAAATTTAAAAAAATAATCGAATTATGTGAACTAAAACGTATTGATTTATTGCGTAAGGGGCTAAAAATTATTTCGAATGACGAATTACCGAGGCTATTGTATTATCGGGGTTAATCTACTATGAAATTAGCATTTAGAGACTTTGGTTTTAAAATTTTTCGAATTATCGGTGTTCAAATTAACGGGGTTTTACTGTACCAAACACCTTTCGAGTGCAAAGGGTTAACAATTATAGCTTAAATAATTTGAAGTTTTGGATGACAGAAGGTAAGTTAAGTCTGTTGTTAGATGTTCCTTAGGATTTGCTTGTCTGCTCCGTCAGAGCAGACAAGCAAACACTTTTGTTGCTGTAATGGGCTCAAAGTTAAGTATAAAATTAAAATATATTTACGGCTTTTCACGTTATAGTAGACTTGATTATTCAGGGTGGCAGGAAAAAACGACCCAGATATTCTCCGCAAAAAAAAATCAAAAAATGATTACAAACATACGACTCCAAATTTGAAAAAAATTCACACAAACGCTCACAGCTGTGCCGCGCGACAAAACAATTCTGATCGTATGAAACAAAATAGAAAAATAATTTCAAACATTAAATTAAACATCTTGTAAGTGAATTTTAAACTTTGCGCTAAATCTTTCACCTTCTATAGAAATTTGACTAATCGCATGCCCTTTTTACTCCCTTTATATTAACTCGTGGTGTCTGCTTGTCTTCTTGTCTGACGAAAAAACTTTGGATCCATTTTAAACCCCTTTCCCGTGATCCAATCGAGCTGAAACTTTGCAAGCAGACTCGTGGCGACAATCAGAAGATCTATCAAATTTTCGTTAAAAAAATGAATAAATTTTTGGATTTTTCAAATTTTGAATGGTTCTTTCATACAATTTATTAAGTTGTATGAAAATATTTCAATTATAGTATAATTTAGATTTTTGGAAATTTTTTATCACTCTATTTCATAGTGTCTCCCGACCGAAGCCCAACGCGTAGGTTAACCAAAAAAAAATGTTTCAACTAGTAAATGAGAAAAGGAGTATAATAAAAACTTGTTTTTTATGGGTTACTTTTTTTTACAAATCTTGTTAACCACCCGGGTGATGCGTCGAAATAATCCAGTTGTTTGAAAAAGTATTTTGCTGCACATGCATTATTTACACACGACTCTAATTTATTATTAAAATGGTGAAAAAAGTACACATCATAAAATAAGAGAATAAAAAATTAAATAAATTTAATAAGATTAAATATGTCCAAAATAAACCCCTTGGGTGGGTATTTACATTAACAATTAGACTTGCGGTGCGATTTACCGCTTGTGTCAGAATAAATATTCCGTTGAAGGAGATTTATAAAATTTTGTGATTCGGGATTATCAAAATTCTGTAACTTCTTGTGTTCATAACTTCACGCGTTTCATATTTTGTTTGCGTAACTAGCCGCACACCCATCAAAAATCATAATAATAATTGCAGGATTTCGAAGCTGAAAATTTATGAATAGAATATCTTTTTTTTTTTAAATTGACGTTATTCGCTCAAACCTAAAACTAAATGTAATAAAATTATAATATTAAAATGGTCAAGACCGTGGTAGTTTAGTGGTAACAAAGAGTATTGCCTGAGCCGTTGCGTATTGAACGCTGTTTTCGTATCACACTAATTATCTAAAGTTGTAATTTCACCTCAATTCCAGCAAGTTACAGACAAACAGACAATGAAATTATTATATTTAGATAGTATATAGTTGATAGAATTTTTTTTTTTTTTTAAATAGAGATGCGAACACGGAATTCGTGTCACATCAATATTCTTACTATTTTCAAATTAAGCCAAACGCTTGTACTATGAAAATAGGACTAACTTTCTTGTCTGGAGTGAGATTCGAACCTGCGACCTTTGGATCACGAGGCGAGAGTCCTAACCACAAGACCAACAAGCTACTTTTTATATGTACCTACTTAAAAAAACAATCTCTTATTGCCGTGGTTAATGCGACCCTGGATAATTAGGAGTCTACTGTGAAATTGAAAAATATTTATCAGATTTGTATCACATTTTCGATTTAGTATGCGTGTTATTAAAACCCTTTAAATACCATGAGCATGTTTACGCGCCAAACCATGTGCGTGATTACATGCACTCTGCAGAGACTGGATTAGACACGATTTTCAATGTCATACATTTAAAGTCAATCTGCTGCTTATTTACGATCATTCCCAAGATTTTATAGACGATTAAACCTTATAGTATTATACTGAAACCTGCCACTAGCCTGTATGGCAATTATTTTTTTTAAATGTTTTGAAAAATTTTTATCTAACAGTTTTATCATTGGAGAAAAACCTAAAATATTGGAATCGTGGCGGAGAATACCAGGCTTGCGATGATTGATAATTTGTTTTTTGAATGTACGTAGGTATGTGAAGATCATGGTTATGTTGAACTCACCTTGTCCTATTTGATTTGACGAATTTGCATTTCAAGAATGCTTCTTTCGGACACCGATTAGGGTTGTCTGATGGATTCAGCACCAGATTAGTGTTAACCTGGTAAACAACGAAGACTGGTATACAATAGAAATCTTTTAAGATATTTTGGAAATGCTATATCCTCGAAACAAGGAAAACAAATGTATGCTAACTATAATTCATTTTTATCTTTTCATATGTCATTTTACAATAATGATCTTAGCCTATTGAACAAGATTGCTTAGGCGATGTGATGATTATGAGATTGTCCTGGCATGACCTGGTAAACCAAATATATAATGGATGAAAATCCTACATGTATGGAAAGCGAGAGTGTGTCGGGACAGATGACTGTACATTACTCTCTACACCTATTCCTTTGGAATAAAATAGCACAATGGTAAGACTTGTTATTCCATTATAATTTAGACATTGCATGTAATTAGTTGTGCAGTTTTATATGTAGACATATACTTGTATATTTTTTTAAATTATGCCAGTATCTTTGATAAATGAGAACAATGTAGAGTATTAATCTTAAAAAAAGGAAAGAAAAATTCCAACAATGCATACGACAAAAAGATTAAGAGGGGAGTTTGAATATTAAAAAGCATAAAAACTAACTTGGTTGCATATTATAACATTAAGAAACAAATGTAATATGTACTCGTATAGTTCTGCCAATGAGAGCTTTGGTATGACACCACTAAAATATACATAAATAAAGATGCCTATTATGGTTTGATCTTTAACAGAGTGAGAGCCGGTTGTTTGTTCAGTGATAAATGTAAAAATCAAGAAAAAACCGTAGATTTTTGTTGGAAAATATAATATTACCTTAGATAAACATCCTAATTACGACAGTAAGAATTAGTGATGTCACTTAGTACTGAACTACCGGCCTGAAAATACATATGTGTTTCCACAATCGTTTTAGCGGGACACATCACCAATAAGGTATTCCCTGAAGACGGGTAATAAAATTTATCCGAAACATTAGGACAATGGTCCTTCTCAGGACCAACAGTCGCAGAATAACCAATAATCTTGCTTTCTACACCCCTGGGGTAAACAAGAGACGTGCTGGCATCTTACTTCTTCTTTTTCATACACAGCACGAGAAAGAAAATATTTCAACACATTAATTACTGGTAAAGAGTCATACTAAATTTATCACGATTGGACTATATTTCAACATATATGTAAGTATACTTGGTATTATCCATTTAAGTACACTGAGTACCATAGGTTATCTCACAAAGATAAAGCTGAAAATTCACGCTAATTCTTGCTAAATTCATGGTCGCATCAAGAGAGATGCCGACATTTTAAGTGTGATCCTCTTGATGTCCATAATTATATGGGCAGGCAAAACTAATATTTTCGTTCTCATATGTGATAGCTCATAATTCTTTTCACAATGCGAAGTATGATTTATTTATTGTTTAAGTTTTGCTGCCACATGTACACACAGTTGATGACAGAGTGAACGCTTGTCAGTAGTTTATTTTATACGACACTGAACTGTGGATACATAATATTTCTGTTTGAAGACTACAACGGGAATCCTCGTCTCTTGCTGAACGTAGATTAGTAGTGCTTTGTTAAAATTATGGTCTATAAAAAATCAGGTTACTGATTTTTTATAGACCATTTTATAGACCATTCTGCCGCTTGAAGTGTGATTTAATGAAATATATTAAACATATCATTAGAATATATTAAATATAATGAGGTCGTGTAGTAAGTTCAAATTAATTAGTTTGGTATTGAAAAAATGTGTACAAATTGGCTGTTTGTAAAACAAAATATAGTGAAAACAGTCAAGCTAGGTGTATTTATTGAGAATGCACTTATTATAAATATAGAAATGCACCTTTAAAGTGTTTTGCCTCTACCAATGAAAAACTAATCTATGAGGGGTGTTTTGGGAACATCTTCGGATATTATTCCCCCTCCCCCCCAACAAAGGTTCATCCGCACCAATGATTAATAAAACAATCAAAAAGGCTATTCTGCTGCATACAAAATCAATGAAAATATTAAAGAACTGAATCATTTCATTCGAAACATCTTCAAAAACCTACCCTCAAATTTTGATTGTCATCCCTGGTCTAAGATAAAAGTGGTTGGTTCTGTTTGTGGTCATGGCTATGTCTGGTTATTTTGGAAAAGTTGTTCAATTTTAGAAAAATATACATTTTAACTATTCAAAATATTTGTTTTATTTCTTTGTTGCATTCTGAAGTACCTATTGTGTTTTTATAAAATTTTAATGAAAAAAGTGTTTAATAAAATTGTAGTTGTGCGGCACAAAAATAATAGATCGTAGAATAATCATGCTTTATGTCTATGTAACATGTGTTCCATACAAATGTTACAAAGCAAATGGATAGCATACTGTCGCTGTATATATAATAAATCCTATGTGACGTTTAGTACATTCCGAGATAAGCAAATAAAAACTATTTTAAAAAATAAATGCACAGACTAGATTTAAAAAATATATTTTAAATAATTACTAGGCAGACCTTCCAGATGAACGGCAGTGTTTCTTTTTTAGTATATATCCGTTATTTATGTGAGAAATTGACAAATTGATTCGTGTATCTCAGAATGCACTAAACGCCACATAGGATTTATTGTTATATACAGCGACAATACATAACAATATAAGATATGTGGAATTATATATTCTGCCTAAGTATATAAGTATATTCAAAGTACATTCTAAATGTACATCCTCTTTTATTTTGCCATTTAATTTTCGAGATCTTTCTCCCTTCTGTCCTTTTTTTCACATATATTTGCGTTTAATTGGAGGGAAAAAAGAGAGGAATTTTAATACTTTCAGTTCCTAGGACTTTTTCCTAATTTATTAGAAGTTAAGAGAATTCGTAACAATAGCATAACAAACACCACAGTTATCACCGCTCAGGACCAGTACTTAGCACAGACTGATACATGGCTGCCAGTGACGGATGTGGACAATGAATTTTCCTGACACGTTTTCTCCATGAAAGAGTTTTTAAGTTTTTTTTAATTGTGTCACAATTATCTCTTCTCAAGAAGTCAGTTTCATGTTACATTTGTTAATGAATTGGAGTAAGAATAAATTATATTTACATGACTGCTTATTGCAAATGTATAATAAAAATAGCTGCACACCTCTGGAATAGTTGAGATACAGTAAAACCCCGTTAATTCGAACTTGCATGTCATAAAATATGAATTTCATAATAGATTAACCCCGATAATTCGAAAATCCCGGTAATTCGTAATTCAAAATATTTTTTAGCGTCTTGCGCCATAAATCAATACATTTTAGTTAGTGTAATTCGAAATTTGAGGAAATGAAAATATATTTCGATTTTTTCGCAAGTGAGAACAACAAATATGTCAATATCGGGTACAAATAATAGAAATGTCGCGATCTTTGTATTAGCATAATAAATATTGCATTATCGAAATATAAAAAACAGACATTTTTCACAAAATTAATTGCTTTTTTCATACGTTTTACTCACCAATTTTCGGCGAATTTTTTTCTATACATATTGTAGATTTTTTTTCAAAAATATCAATATTTATTGTCGATATATTTTTTCGCGATAAATCGAATATCGATATTTTTTTCGGTATCTTTTTTCACTTTTTTCTGGCGACCTTTTTTTGGGTATCTTTTTTCACTCTTTTTCTGGTGACCTTTTTTTGGGAAACTTTTTCACTTTTTTCTTGGCGACCTTCTTTTTTTTTGGTCATCGATATTATTTTTTTCGATATATCGATATTTTTTTCCGAAATATCGATATTTTTTTCCGATATATCGTTTTTTTTTTCGGCGACTTTTTTTTGGGTATATTTTTTCACTTGTTTCTGGTTATCTTTTTTCTCGTATAATCGATATATTTTTTCCGGTGACCTTTTTTTTTTGGTCGCCAAAAGCTTATTCCCCTTACATTTTTGAAAAAATAATATCGATATATTTTTCGCAATGTATATCGATTATTTTCGATACTTTTTACAAATATCGATTCGATATATATCGATATTTTTTTTTCATTTACCCATCCCTAACATATTGTGCATATTGTGTCTCGATCCTTAAAATTGGGAATCCTGTGTATGTTTTCTTCAGTTGGCTGCCTTGATATGCGCGGATAGTTTAATTCTTTGCGGTGTTTGCGCTAATCCTCCTACATAAACGGTTTTTTCAAGAGTTTTACGATTTTTGTCGAATTCACAATCGCATCGCGATTTTTTTGTACCTAACATTTCGAATTAAAGGGGTTCCACATAATTGATATCAATTTTTATTTTGTTATTTTTTATTTTATTTTATTTTATTTGTTTATTTTATTGTTTATTTAACATTGTTAATATGAGTTAACATTTCGAATTAAAGGGGTTCCACATAATTGATATCAATTTTTATTTTGTTATTTTTTATTTTATTTTATTTCATTTGTTTATTTTATTGTTTATTTAACATTTGTTAATATGAGTTACTAATAACTGCCACACTAGGTAAAAACCTGTTCTGTGGCAGTTATTCTCATTTGTTAGTTATGTAATAGTAACAAATAACTATAGTAAAGAAGTATAAACGTAAAAAAGCAGAATCTTAAGAATACGTAAATCTAAAAAAAAATTATAGGTATTTTTAAAATTCTCAACAATATTTCTAACTAAATGAGATTATTTTCTTCACATATTTGCCTTTTTTGTATATAGAGTGGAATAGTTTTATAACCTTTTATGTATTTTTTTCTGTACGGATCTAATCCACAATACTTTGAGGTAGATTTCTGTCTCAATTGTGAGTCGAAAATGTTCAAGCAACAATGTACTAATTATTAACCAATAATAAGCGAGTTAAAAGTTTTTTCTTTTTTAATATTTAATATTTATTTTCTGTAAAACGTTGGACTATCATTACAGTAATTTATATAGAATATTAAAATTAATTCATTGGCACTAATGCAAGCCAATTAAAATGATTAAAACTTTCCATAAAAATTCTGGTTCAAATTTCTACAATTACAAATCACAATGTGACAAATCCGCTAGATGTCGTCCTCAGATCAATATATAAATTACGAATAAGCGATACGCGATAAGGCATAATTGATAGATTTTGCACTAAGCTGAGTTGGTAAGTGCAGCATAAAAAATAAATAGATGAAATTCAGAATGATTGTACAGTTCACCAGATTATCACATCGGGTTAAAAATTTATGAGTAGTGTATTCAGTAGGACCCAAAAAACTCTATTTTACCGCTACAAAATGAACAGTAAAAATCTGTCAAGAACATCGAATCTTAAAGATCTGGGTGTTAAATTTGTAAGCAACCTAACATTTCACGATCACGTTGAGAGTGGTAATACTTTGAGAATATTAGGATTAGTTCTGCGTTCTGCCAGTGTTTTCGAGAATACCCGCGTACTGAGAACTCTTTACAACTCCTTGGTGCGAAGTAGACTCGAGAGCGGCTCGATGACTTGGGGACCACATGAGAGCAAGTACTCTTTTATGGTGGAGAAAGTCCAAAATAAGTTTCTGAGATATCTCTATATGAGAGAGTACGGGAATTATCCTTGGCTCTACTCTCAGGGTATGCTAGGCTGCGATAGTTTTAAGACTTGAAGTAAAGTAAGATTACACATTTTTATCGAAAACCATGAAATTATGCGGAGCATTGGTTTGAATGTTCCTGATAATTATTGCCTTAGACATCGTCAGCATAGATTATTTCACATTCCAATATACAGGACCAACCTGCCGATGTTTATGCCTATTGGAAGAGCTACCGCTATGCTGAACAATATCGCTTTGGATATTGATATATGGCAAGTGGTTTTCCGAAACAGGATTCTCCTACAACTTTTCCCAGATTTTATGTTATTTTTAATTAATTAAATATTATTATTTTAATATGTATACATACCTTCACAATATGTATTCCATGAATATTTAGTTTGTAATATACATATTATTAAATAAATAAAAGTAAATTGAAACTATTTCTTAATATAATTTCGTTTATTATTAAACGACAATATGCTTTTTAATTGATTTTTTAGGCATTTTCCTAATTAAAGTATATGCATTTGTCCTGTCTTCGGGGTAAGTGCATCTATTTTGAATATTTTTAAAGACTTATAAAAATTTTATAAAATAAGATAATTTAAAAAAAAATGTATTAATTTCAAGAAACATAATAACTGCACAAAATGGCAATCTTAAAACAGAATATATATTTAAAAAAACATATTGTATCAAATCAACCAGTGCCGCATGGGGTAGGTGTATTTACTACCTGCTAGTAATGGGACAAAAAAATCAAGTTATTGTATAATTTAAAAAATCCTTTAATACAATTAGAATTTAAAGTAGGTACGACTAGTTACAATTCTGCCCATACAAAAATATCTAGGGGGAAGTGAAACAACATTGTGGATGCGCTTCCCCCAGTAAGACAAAATCACGGGAAAAGTTTATCTACTCTTACAAATATATTTTTTTAATATTCACAAAACCAATATATACAAAACAAAATATAACCAAGTTGTGAGTCCTTGAAACAAGTTTTTGTCAAGTTGTAGATAATTTACGAAGACACTCCAAGGTCACACGACGAGATAAACCAGTGATTAACATTTGAATGCCAATAACTGACGACGTAGACCGTGTTGCAACTCTCCATCTATGTGTCATAGCGTGAATTAAACTGATTTTAACAAAGTCTTCTAAGATGGCACCACTGTAACATGATATACATACAAGGTAGAAGCATTAGATTCCTCTCTTAGCACCTCCCCCTTATATTATCACCCAACTTACCTTATTTTAATTACATCTTGAGTAAAGGGAATGAGGAGTTCTGGGGAGAGTGCAAGAAGAGAGGTCCATAATAGACGCTATCGAAAATCAAAGGAGTCGATGAATAGAGCACATTATTATCATACCTCGGTATTATTATACCGCAGAAGTGTAAGTAGGGGACGAAGGCAAAGAATAAATAATGAGCCAAATGAATGCAGATTTGCAGATACCTTCCACGTGGTGTGCATGACAGATACGTGATGAGAATTGCACCAGTAGAACAAAATTGCAAATAAAAAGCCAGTGTACGATTTTGTACAAAAATAAGTCTTGACACATTTAAGACAGAATAAAAATAATAAATGATTATTAAAGGACATACCTTGCATCTTCTCTGGAATAAAATATTCTCAAGAAAACTTATTGATTTTAATGAGGTTGGCCAGAGTCGATTGTTGATCTGATTTACGAAGGAGGGTAATAATTTTATTGTAATTTTTTAAATTTATCTTCGTTTATCTTTCATTCTAAAAAACGTAAAATTATTTTCAGCGCAGGCTTTTTAGGATAAAAAAATGGTTTCTTACCGCTGTTACTGTTAAATCGAGAACTAAATCGTAAATCGACACAGGTAGCTACTTTTAATAACATTTATTTATTAACCATAAAAAATCAAAAGAACTTTTCTGACATTTGGCCAGCAGGCGCGGTCCGCCGCCAATTTCACGTCGTTGCAGGTTCTCACGCTCTGTCAAAATGTAAATCAGTGCCCTTAAATTTCATACTTTTTTATAAACTATGGGAATAGTGATTTAATCAAAAAACTTTTTTTTTTTAAACTTTGACGCGTTCTTTTTTTTATAAATTGACATATATTCGGACTCTGTTGTGTTCCTAGAGTGACATCTTGTACGTTTCCTGGACTTTTATTATCGACTGTGGCCGCAATACGAGATGTAAATAATGTGCTTTAGTTCAGTGAAACAAATGAAGATTCTTTAATCTGTTTTTATGTTATTTGAGGGAGTTTTTTCCGGTCTTTGGCGGTCAATTCACAAGCCGAAAGATATGGGTCAGGGCAACAGTGCACCAAGTAAGGTTTTTTTCATTAATATTTAAGTTTTTAATTTTTCTCGTTGTATTTTAATGTCTTTATTAGAATTGAGAACCTTTCTATATGATCGCGTTTAGCGTATCGTGACGATGCCTTATAACTGACACTTCTGATTGTCACCAAAAATAGGAAAATAAATAAAAAAAACTGTCAAAAGCTTTCTATTGTATTGCGACCCTTAGAATGACGCGAACAGGATTGTACATGGCTGAGGAAAAAGAAAACATTATAACTAATTTTAAAGAAGTGTATCATGACAATGCCTCGTAATTGACACTCCTGATTGTCACCAAAACTTGGAAAATAAATAGAAAAAACTGTCAGAAGCTTTCTATTGTATTGCGACCCTTGGAATGACGCGAAAAAGATCGTACATGGCTGTTGCGAGAAGGTGCGTGAATATGAAAGAGATTAAAAATTTATCGACTTACAAAAATGTGTGGAGCTCTTTCCTTAGTGTTGTAATGATTTAATGTGATGAAAGTACACGTAGCTAGTTAAATTTTTTGTCGTACCTTTTATAATATCTTTTTGCTGTTTCTTATCAGCATCGGTATAAAAATATTTACATATACTTGACCAGATACTACTTTTTTATCTTGCATTTATTATGTCACATTTCTTCAAATAAAAACAATACATTTTTTGTTTTATTTAGAATGTGGCACCCTTTCAAACACAGCACAATTAAAAATATGTTTCTATTGGATTGTTTATGAATTCCAATACATTGAAAATATGTTTTTTTTTGTAATTAAAGTGGTAATGGCTCACTGTGTACATGATATTATATAAGTCTTTAGCATGAACTGTTATATCACAGTTTTTATGAAATATTTCAGTGCAAAAGACACGCGAATTTTTTTAATTATTTGTTTAATGAAATTGTCAAGAAGGAGATTAATTTTCCAATAAATGTGACTAGCCATCTTAGCCTGGGAGAAGACAAACCATTTTTACTAAATTGTGAGCTGCCTATTGATCCGGGATTCCCCCATTACTATTAAACCCTAGATTCATACTTTATAGCGGTACCTCTTATCACCACCGCAGCTAATTTGATGTAATTAATTTTCCAACTTACACGTCATATCTATTCACTGCTCAGTCTCATGATATTGTAAAGTTTTTCAAAAATTTCAAATGCTCCGCAAAAACCACATCGTAAATAGTTGTACCTTTCTTGAATTTTAAAATCTGACAAATCAGTGGAGTGCAGTTAATAACTAGAATAGGGTAATTTCACATTTTACAGATATCTATGAAAATATATGAAATGGATTCAGAAAAATAAATTATATTTTGTAATTCGGTATGGATGGTGCGGGATGTTTTCATTCATAATTTTTATAATAAAAATCTTAAAAAATACTATTACATTAAAAAGCTATATGATTGGTCGTGACCATATTTAGCAAGAATTATAGATAAACCATATGTGATCTATGGCGTTTGTTACTGTAATTTGTTTATTTTCTGTGGTCACTGTTCGTCTTTGCTTTTTTTTGCAATACAGATTGCTCCTTTTACAATGCAAGTAAAGTATATGATCGACATGATCGCTCAGTTCATTTAGGAGTTGCACACTAAGCGTTATGTTGTGCTTATTCATTATATCCGTTCTCACATTTTGGGACATGAAATAGCGCTTGACCTCGATTTCGCAAATAATTGTTTGGTACAAACAGGGCATAATTCTCTAGCAGGTTCGGGGTATCAATTTTATTTCTTAAAATTTTAACCCTCAACATGACTAGGCCCTTCTGTCTGCGCGATTCGAGGCTGCGGTAGTTGCATTCCTTCAGCAGTACTTCATGGTTCATGAATGTAGGATATTCTCCTACTCTGCGCAAGGTACAAGTAGCGCAAGAACTCTTTTGAATCTGCTCAATCATGTCGATGTATTTCCTTTGGCGTGGGCTCCACACTGCATATTCCAATTTTGAACGAATGATGAAATTGTACATTTGCTCAATGCACTTCTCATTTGAAAATCCTTTTGATATAGAATATGTGTTACGAAACCTAAAAGCTTATAACACATTGTAACTAGTTGGTTTATGTGACTTGAGAAAGTCAGTTTGGCTTCAAAAACAATACCGAGATCCTTAATCTCGTGAAATTTTTTCTTTATTGATCGTATAATCGAACTTTATTGGTGTTACTGAACGACTATAAGTAAGACATGCACACTTTTTTGTATTAAAATGCAAATTGTTCTCCTCAGTCCAGTCCACTAACGCATCTAAGTCTTTATGTAAATTAATACATTCACGCATACTTGTAATCTTACTCTCGTAATCGTTAGCATAAATTTTACTGGTGTTTGCATATTTTCATATAGATTTTGCAGTGTTTCTGACCTATTTTGATAAAATAACTATCTAAAATTATGGAGGACGGGAAGACGGAGGGAACTTGTTGGACAAAAATAATGTTAAGAGTCCTAAATCTAGAGGCGAAGGATCGTAAATTGGATGCTGTAGAGATACTAGAAATTAATAGAGCAATTAAAAATAAAAATAATCTAATAAACATTCAAGTACGTGCCTGCGTCATCCTCATTACTAAAATAAGTGTTAGTGTATGTAAAAATTAATTTTTGTTGTATAATGTCAATAAATAACTACCCCTTCCCCTCCGTCCTCCCTTTACTTTCTATTTTTCAGCCATACTGATTTACAAATCTAATATTGCCTCTGAAGATGATGGCTGTGCCCATTGAAAGCGCTTAGGCTCATATAACTCAAATAAGTGGAATAAAACGTTGTGTATAAAATATGTTACATAATCATGAACTTCCACTCTGTAAATGAAACAACACTTAATTTATTCAATTACTACAATATTAGTTTATAGAGAAGGTACCACCAATCAATTTGAATCATACCGAGACAGATTAATTCACTTTCATCTGCTATCTTTATCTAAAACAAGAATAATGGTTGATTTAATGATACTATATAATTATAAATGGTTACCTTGATGTACAAAATGTTCTTTGCGAAATTAAAATAGCAGTTCATATTAGAATCACCCCGGTAAACGGTATCTTTCATTAAAAAAAATTTAATGCGTATATCGGATAGGTACTTCTCTCCATTACCGCGATTTATTAGAACGTACAATATTCATTATCATATTATGTAGACATATGTATTTTCAGACTGCAAATCGATATTCAAAAAGGATATTTTATTGCAATGAAAATATGATTATCGATGCAACAGATAAAACAACTTCCTTGGGTGATTATTATACCTTTGTAATATAATAATGTAATGTAATATGATATTATTTACTTGACATTATGTTATACCATCATGCGTTAAGAATAATAGAACAAGAAAGAATAAAAAATTTAACCAAAAGAAAAAGAGACTTCATTTTTCTTAATCTTGTGTGGCTGCACTCGAACAAATCAATATCTAATAATCAATTTATTGAATGCATCGCATACCCTCAAGAAATATGAATTACGACGATAGTTGGAGGAAGTAAAATCGAGCTGAAAGACTGGGAAAGATATCTAGAACATGTTTCTTTCTTTCTTCATCGGAATATTATTACCCTTTAGTGCCCTCTCACACGCGCATGGTTGTGTATATTTTAATAAAGTTTTATTTTTAGATAGGCAAAGCAACAAAAGACGTGTTGACTTTAAACATTATTAACGAGGATAACATTCTCGCAGTAACACGAAACGAGCAACAGTCCTGAGTGATTAGAATAATGCATATTGAGATAACGCTTATCTCTGTCTCACTCTCTAGCCTAAGATAAAATATCTCCCGTACATTAAGTTTTGCAATGTAAATAACCAATATTTTTTTGCAGACTCTGCAAACCTATCATTAAAGCTTAAATCTAAATACAAAGAAAAGAAAATATTAATTTTATCATTTTTGTGCTAAAAGATTGACTTTCTTTCAATGACAGATTTTATCGGCTGTCTGGATCCATTAGGTCTATCAATATTACATAATATATTATGTGGCGCTAGTTGATATTATGTAATGTACGTTTTATGTCCTAAATCCTTTATGTACTATGCAATATCGACTTGTAGCACATGGCCCATTACATCAAACACACTACGCGGATGATCAGTTGATCCGTTTGCTTTGCCGATTTAACGTGACAGGAAAGACGCAGCGGAAAATCTGCGCAGTGTGGCACCGGCCTTAAAATAAATATTATTTAGCCGTCGCTCAAACCACTTACTAATTAACCCTCTTCACACAGATGGCAGTAGTGAATCTATAAGTGTGGCTTCTTAAGAGGAATATGCCACTAAATAAAAGACCCAAGTGAATTAATGAACTTTATTAGACTTATAACGTGTACAGAGAAGATGAGGGAATGATCGTCACTGCCTGTGTATTGGCGCACTCCCTGTTTTGTTGGCTACCCTGCTTGTAGGGATGCGACGGAAGAAAAGGATCCGCCACTTAAGAATGTTAATAAAAGCATAATTGTCTCTGCATTAATCGTAAAAGGAAAATGAATAATAAGGGTTAAAAAAAAATTATTCTATATTTAAAATTTTTCATCAAACCTTGAAAAAACCTAGAAGGCTCCGTAGGTAAGGAAACGAGTATGGCTACCTATCGGATGTTTTTTCGAAAACACTAGCTGCCTACAAGAAAGCTCTTCTGAACGGATTCAGTCATTTATAATTATTGGTGTCATGTATACCTTTTATTTTCGCTTTTTGAATTTCATTTCATTTTGTTGCTTCGCGAATTTCAGACATAATTTGTTTACTATTATTTTAATTTGTTTTGGTTTTATTGATTCTTGAGTTTCATATTTGATTTGATAACTATTATTTCATTTTGATATAATTTTGTTATATTTTATGTCATTTGCTTAGTGTTTTGTTTTTCTTTGTATATCACTATATTATGAGTTGTTTTTGATAGAATTATAGCTTATCTCCATTTTTATATTATTAATACCTATCAATCTGTACATTTTTATATACATTGTTTTTTTTAATTGGTACGTTGTACCATGTATTAAATAAATAAGTAAATTTAACAGATGAATAGTATTAAACCGATAAAATATGGATGAAACATGGGCCAATTTTTTTTCCCAATGATCAAAACTACATTCTGAGTAAATCCTTATAGTTGTTTTACATTATTGTTGCCGGATTCAGTCCATAATTTGAAAATTAGTGTATTAAATCAAGATGTGGAGTTGTTTAAAAATCTACCGACTTTGCTTTAGTCCCATTCTGACTCCGAGACCAGTGTGTAAAGGAGTACTTCACATTTAGTTCTCAGTTACAAAATCAGTGAGCTCAGTTGTGTGCGCTAGGGTCGGAGACTGCGATTTAATTTGCGACAGTTACGTGCCAACAGGGGAGATTTTAAAATAACTGTTCAATGTGCTTTTGAAGTTACTTTTAGCATTTACAAAATAATACTTTGTTGACAGACATGTATCGAAACAATAAAACAGATTTTCAAATCAAATTAATTAATCAATTAGAAATACGTACAGAAAAATCAAATCATTTTTTTTTTCAATGGTTACAAAACCTATTACAGTAATTTGATGTTACACAAAATACCTTTTATAATATAAAATGACAATGTAATTTATAATATAAAATGAAAAATAGTTTATAATATTAAATGAGAAAGTAAATAAAAGTAAGTGTAAGATAACAAAGATAAAATATATAAAATACAGAGTGAATATAAAATAACAAAAGTGTAAAAAAGAAACAATATATATTCAATAGTATGAAAAAGTTAACAAACGTGAATTAATTACATTTGATTCATTATTATTTCTGTGTTTACTTTAAGCCATGTATTCACTAGGGGACAAATCGCGAAACATTCCGCTCGACATGTCGCATCAACATCTACGCTCATGTTTCGGGGACAATGACGCGGTCATTTGACGTGTACACACCGGGACTCGCATATCTTGTCGCGGAAATGTCGTCCGGTGAGGTTATGTTGACAGCTGCGGTATCTCATTTGGCGAAAACGGGGTTTCGCGCAATTCGAAATGTTTTTTTGGGTCGCAATTTCAAATTAACGAGGTTTTACTGTAGTAAATTGAATATTATTAAAAACAAGGTCCTTTTTGCAAATAATTATTGTTTTCCAGACGTCGCGGAAATATATCGCCCTATGAAATTATGATGACAGCCGCGTATCTGTTTATGTTAATGAGTTTATCGAAAAGTAAGAGGAGAAAAAAGAGGAGAATGCGAAATTATTTACTGCAAAGAGAAAGAAGGACGGACATTCTATGCGATCTTCGATCGATACAGATCGATCAGTTCAAGAACGATTTCGTTTCCCCGCATTGTCATCTTGACAGATACAGCGCATGCGTATTCACTTGTAAACATACCACGTGGTACTGACGCTCCGCGGAATCTTGCAGTGAGTACGCTCGGGTACCGTGCGCATGGCAACGTTGCCACGGCACGTAGAAATGCCGCGCTATGTTGTGCGCGACGTGGCGGAACAGTGCACGACGTTGCAACGTCACGTAGACTCTATGCCGCGCGTGCTGTTGAGGGACAATTTGTCCCCTAGTGAATACATGGCTTTATGCTTTATTTTACATTCCTAGACATTCCTATTTTTCATGTTATGCTTTATTTTTATATTGCTGGACATTTATATTTTTCATGTTATGGTTTGATTGTATTATTATTTCTGTTAATTTTAATTAAATAACTTTACTAACTAGTAACTTTACATCTACCGGTTTCCACTGTGTCTTCATCAGGATGGACGCAAACGTTCTGATGAAGATACGATGGTATCGAAACCGGTAGACGTAGAGTTACTAGTTAAGTGGTTAATACAAAGTTGTTTAATTAAAATCAATCATTACGTCCAACCACAAAGTTAATGCGATAAACATTGAAAATATATTATTTCTGTGTTTACTTTATGCTTTATTTCTACATTCCTAGGCATTCCTATTTTTCATATCTTATGCTTTATTTCTATGTTGCTGGACACTTATATTTTTCATATTATGGTTTGATTGTATTATTATTTCTGTGTTTACTTTATGTTTAATTCTATGATTCTGGACACTTTTCATTCAGTGGATATTTTTCATATGTTATGATTTCATGGTTTGATTATTATTTCTGTGTTTACTTTATGCTTTTTTTCTATGTTGCTGTACACTTATATTTTTCATGTTATGGTTTGATTGTATTATTATTTCTGTGTTTACTTTATGCTTAATTCTACGATCCTGGACACTTTTCATTCACTGGATATTTTTCATATGTTATAATTTATTTTTATGTTCTTGATCACTCTTTCTCTTATGTATGATTTCGTATTTTATTTATGCTACACTAATAATATTAGTAATTATGGATTTTTATACTATTTTTGCTTATTAAGCGTTGTTTATTACGTATTAAGCGCTCATAATGAGCATTTATAATAAATTCAATGACAACTTTTATGAAACCGATATTCATATTGAATGAGTTATTACATTCTAATTTGCGAATTTGCAAACCACCTAATAGAATGTAATCATTCTTTCAATATAAATACCGGTTTCAAAAATTTACATAGAAATACTAGAAGTTTTCATTTGGTTAATCTTGAAATATTAGAAATTAGGAAAAGTATTAATAGAAACTTAAATATTAGAAATAATCAAATAAACTTTGTAAACAGCCCTTTCATAAATCTTTTCCCATTACAATTACTTTGTACCTGCGTCATTATCCCTCTCACCATAACTAATCTATCTATACGCAAACATTAATTTCAGTACATTCATTGTCCTGAAGAAGGGAGCATCGCTCCAGAAACTTTTTGATTTTTTTAAACAAAATTTTAGTGTGGTTAAAATAATGTTTTCATTAGATGCCACTAGGGAATGTACGTTTTGTATGTTTAATTGTATATGTCTACAGAGCTTTTAGTAAGTACTTAAAACTTATGTTCATGTCACAACATAGTAATAAAATCTACTACTAGTTAGTAGTTTTTACTCTACTACATTGACCGATTGATGCTTGGAAAAACGCCTACAAAAACTTTAATGCAATGATTGATAAGGAGCATTTTATTAAAATTTCTGATATAGAAATGCAAGGCATTGTCGTTAATTCTATAAACATCGTCATCTATAAACACAAAAAAAACACAAAAGCATTCGGGATCCCATTGGATTGGAAATTCTAATCTCGAGGGATCCCGGAAGGGCAATCCCGACTCGGGACTGCATTCCCTAGGTGCCACAAAGTGAATTTGAAAGATTTCGTCAGTTCTCTCTCTAAAATCCAAATGATGTTCTTGCGATGGAATTGATGAACGTTGGAGTGTGTAAAGTAATCACTTAAGCCAGCTCTACAGATCATTAGCCTTGGGCCACCCTATAAAGCCATCCATACACATTTCCATTATAAAGAGCTTTGTCTAAATAGATTTCTGTAATTTATCTTAATTAATTACGACCAATAAGAAACTGCCAATAAAGCATGACTAGCGGTACATAATGGCGTTCTAGTGCCAACACTGATGTATGGAAGTGAAGCCTGGAATTGGCAAAAGAGGAATGAAAGTAGATTGAATGCGGTGGAAATGCGATCACTAAGGCGTTTGTGTGGAAAATCTTTAGTCGATAATGTGAGGAATTAACAAATTAGAAGTTAATGTAACGCTGGCTGTGGAATGGTAGATAGAATAAAAATGAGTGCTGGGATGGTTTGGTCGTGTAGAACGTACGAGCAAGGAAAGGATGGTTAAGAAAATATATAGGGCAAGTGTTGAAGGTAACAGGAATAGAGGGTGTCTATTCCTGTTACCGTGGTCAGATTTGACAGATTTGACCCTGTTCAAAGCCTCAACAATCATAGAGCATGCACGAGAAGACATACGAATGTAGTCAAAGCAAAAGTAATGCGCCATATAGAGGACTATGGTGTTCTATCCTCTCTGCTTACCCCTGCGGGAAACGGCGCGATGGTTAGTTAGTCATCTTAATTCATAATTATCTCTCTGTGGACAAAATCCAGTAATTGTATTCTCAGTAGACGCATATAAAAAAATATTGTTTGATATAGTTTTTTGATACTAAAAAAAATTAAATATATTTTGTTCCGCGAATCTTTTTTAAGTGATTTTTTTTGTGATAATTTATTATTAAACCATTATGGGCCCACGATCAGGTTGATATTACGTCAACTTATAATGTAATCCTTCTATCTTTCGAGATTATAAAAATAATTGAAAAAGCCCTACCTAATCGGTTAAGAATCGTGTTTAGAAGAATTTAATCGGGGGCACACTGAATTTGTTTCGTAATTCGACTTTTTCATTTTACATCTTCGTGGCACGCCGCGTGATTCCCACCGTGGTATAATCATTTTACTGTCGACTGCATTTAATATTTTTAAAAAAAGCGTATCGAAATGTCCCACAACGAATTCTCCGAAGCGGCGGTCGGAAACGGCCGAGGATTGCCGAAGGCGCCGTGGGAAATATCGCCGACGTTTATAACTGTTTGTTGGGACATCGGGGGTCGTTCAGATCCACAGTTTGTAATTTGAAATACTTTTTATCTTAATAACTAGGTGTGCCCGCGCGGCTTCGCACGCGTACATTTTTAGTACACTGTTTGGATCGTCATGGCACTTTCGCGAACCTTCTAGAACATCCTCCTTCGAATTTATCAGAATGTACAGGAACCTTCTAAGCACACCGACACATTCCGCCACTCAGTTTAGAACCTTATAGAACTTTCGGGAATTTTCTAGAACCTTCTCCTTCCAGAACTTTCTAGAGCGGGTTTTTCCGATAACTTCTATACTCACCGACACAGTCGGCGCGCCTATTTTGAAACAAATTTGAAGCATTCGCGGCCTTCCCGTAACAAAACATTGCGCTAGAAAGCAAATTTTCGCCACCCACTCCCACCCACGCACAGCCACCCCCACCAAACTCGCATATTTTCGAAGTGACACCAAGTGCTATCCACCACCATAATCACCGGTGGGTGGTTGGTTGTGGCTGGTTGTGGAGAAAACTTGGCGGATAGGGAAACACGGGTTTCTTTATATATATATATATATATATAGATTGATTATTACTTTAATACTTATTTTTCGCTTCGCACCACGTCTTTCTTACTCTGTATGCCTTATTTATGTGAATAATTATTGGTATATGCCTTATTCCTTTATTCATCTTACCTATTATGTACCTGCATGCATCCCTGTTCATACAGGGTGTCCCGTATCTCGACGTCAAGCCGAAATCGGGTGATGGGCCAAGTCATAATAGTTACTTACTTACCATCAGGACGGTTCCCCGTGGGGGTAGGCAGAGAGGATACAGCGCCGCACTCTTCTGTCCTGACATACAACTCTCGCCTCAACCACATTCGTACATCTTCGCATGCAGGGCTCGCCGGTTGTTAAGGCTTCTAACGGGACCATCTTCCAGTATCTGGTTGATCTGGTCATGCCACGTCTTTCTGGCGCCATCGACACTTGCATTATATATCTTTCTTACCATTCTTTCCTCATTCATTCGCTCAACATGCCCAAACCATCTAAGCGACCTTTTTTTAATTCTATTAATTATGTTAAGATCAGCTTTATATTCATTCCTAATATCTGCATTCTTTACTCTACCATCATTTGATTTGCCACACATACGTCTGAGGGATCTCATCTCCACTGCATTCAATCTACTTTCGTTCCTCTTCTGCCAGCTTCAGGCTTCGTTTCCATACATCAGCGTTGGTACCAAATTCCATTATGCACAGCTACTTTTGCCTCGGTAGACATATTTCTATTAGAAACTATTGCGTTCAAAGCACCGTTCACCCTATTCCCCGCAGTCACTCTCCTGTCGATATCTTTCTCAACGTTCCCTCTTCTATCGAACATACTTCCAAAGTACACAAAATCATCTACCTGTTCCAAACATTCATTACCTACTAGAATTTCACACGTTGTCTTGCTTTCCTCTTTCTCGAACACCATCACTTTTGACTTGTTTACGTTCATAATAAGGTCACTTTCCTTGCGTACATCATACATCCTGCTTACTAGTTATCAGAAAAATATTTAAAGAATAAAATAAAAACAGTCAGTTAAAACTTTGCAAAGTATTGATTTTGAATATGTACTTGGTTTGGTCAAAAAGTGACATCTTCTTCCAAGCTGAAGCAGTTGGCTTTGAATTTTGGACAAAAGTTTATAGAAGCATTCATTATTCAGGATTACGTAATAATAAAAAAATGAAGATAAATAAAGATTTGTAGCAACAGGAGTGAAAAGACCGTCACAGGGTGTAGATTTTTTTTAGATGCTTGTAATTTTTAAAACACATGACTTACATTTTTTTAAATATTTTTCTGATAACTATTATGACTTGGCCTATCACCCGATTTCGGCTTGACGTCGAGATTCGGGATACTGCACTGTATATGCATATCCTCTTATATTCTTATATATCGCTCTTATTATAATTTAATGTGTGTATACTTATATGTAATGTGTGGGACTGCACTAACCTCCCCACATGCTGGAATAGATTTTTATTATTATTTTGTCCTGCGAATGGGAAGAAATGCCTACAACTAACAATAGGAAGGATGGAAGGGTATGGAAAAGGCCTATATCCAGCAGTGGAGAGATGAAGGCTGAAGAAGAAGAAGACTCCTGCGAATTTATATGAATATTGTTAAAATACACATTTACAATAAGCCAGCACACTAATAATGTTGGTTACTTTTCTCCCATCACAAGGTTGTGTCGCATATAATATGTGTTGTGCTGACCTGATATTCTTGCAGATACCTTATCATCGTTCAAAAATTCACCCATACACAACATCCATTCGACCTGAACCTATAGATCCATTTAATCAATTATTTATTAACATATTCTTATACGATCGCACTACATTAAAAAACTAAATATATAATAAACATATTGTGTGTAAGTGCTGAAGACACTTGTAATTGGGATAATGGGCGTAGTCTTAATTTATAATGTTTTATTATTAGAGTATCATGTACCTATTATTCTGTTAGTGTCTCTAATAAATAAAAAAAAATTAAACAAATGACAACGTATTTAGTAGCTTAAAACCGAATTAAGTAACTTACCATTTCGCCATTTGTTTTTCGCCGATAGGTAGAAAACTCGCCTCGTACTATGGAATACAGAAAACTACCTCATTCGGAATTAAGTAGCGATGTGTACTAAGTACCACAATGAAGTACTTCATTAGACTTCTCACGTTTGTATTTCATTGAAGTAGATTGAAGTTTGAAGTGTGTGGTTAGAAACACTTCAAACTACACGTTAAACTTAACACTTCACTTCACATTTTAAATTGAAGCGTGACTTAGTGAAGTGGAACGAATGAATACTTGTAATTTTTAATTATGTGAAATTTTTGGCGGATTTTTTTTTGGAAGTTGATGCAGATAAAGCGACTTTTCGAAATCGTCACCCTCCGTCGTCAGAAATAATGTCGGAGCATTTGATGAGGATGAAACGTGTGGCGGCTGAATGAAGAAATGTTTGGAAACAACCCCTCCAACATGGATTTGAAAATGTTGTAGTTGTACAGTTTTGAAATAGTACTTCATATAGCTCATTGAAGTGGACGATAATTTTTTAGCTATACGCAGTTTTGTAGTACTATGCATTTTGCAAGTCGAATAAAATGACAAAAACTTTGCAAAAATTGAAAATATAATTTTTGCAACGTTCTTATCATTTTATTTGAGTTGTATTGAAGCGAATGAATTTTTCATAATCAGTATAAGCTAGTTCTGATGATGGTTCACCTTTTTTCAAAAAATAAGTCAGAAATATTGAGAGAAAAAATGCAAATTTTGTATTGTATATCTCCATGACCATCGAGGCAGGAATCCATCTGTGAAGTTTTTGCTACCAGCAATGAGACACCCTGCGCAACGTCTCGTGTGTGGTACCCTGAACGAATTTTTAGGAACAGCAACGGTCGCACACCGCCTGCGCCATTCTTCGAGGGAGTGTTTTCGGAGCTTCATTATTATTCAGAATCCGCGCTGATGCGAAATCACGTAGGATGTTCCGGCACCTTCCAGAATTCCAGGTAAACGATGGGTTCAGTATATTCGGCGAATCCAGAATATACCGAACCCATCGAAGTGGATCCGGGTGCGAGCCTTGTGGTACTCCGGAAAGAACAGGAACGCAAGTCGAACCATAGACTTGAGCAGTGGCGTGCAGTGGGTATAAACTTAGGTTATGGTGTGGCCGACTATATACCTATATTAAAAATATTGTAACGAGCTGTTCGTTGACATTTGACAGTTCCATAGAAAAGTGTCACATGCGCAGAACGGCGGGCCGGTATGCCCAGTGGTTGAAATAAGAACTAACATTATTAATAAATAGCGAAGAAAAGGAAGGGTTCTTACCCGAGTAGAAAAACAAAAGAGAGCTGTTCTTTTGTGTTTGAATAAAAAATAGCAGTAGTATTGCGTTGCGAGCGATTGTAAAATGTGAGAGATAATGTACAAGCGATAATAAAAGATTTATTTTACGAGTTGTGCCATTTCATTTTTCGAGCGAGCCACGCCACGTAACAATATATATATACGCATATACCTATAAGGGTATACATTTTTAATTTTTTTTAACTGAACATAATGAACTGTTTTGAGTAGCTTCAATCCACAAAAGTAACTGCACTGTAAAAAAAGTATTGTAAACAAGATTTCCTAAATAAATAAATATTTTTTGTATAGGTAATACGGCAAAAATTTTCAATATATTTCGAAGACGATTTATATATAATTAAATCGAGAATAATACTAATTTCAGATATACGTTTCTTTTCACAACAGTAAATCAAACATTTTATGGTGTCATCGATGGCAATGTCACCGTAAATAATCGTTATGACATGACCATTGGATCACATTGTATATGACAGATGGCATTTACATTCACCATAGAAATGACGAATAGAATTCACACAAAAAGTTTTGGGTGGAATTTGTAAAAAAATATCATTTCTGCGATGGGTGCGCATATTCATTTTCCATGAAAAATTTACTTGTCATTACACAAAACTCGCAGACATAGAGCTAAGTAAAAATACACGGTTCAGGACGAGTTTTTTCTCGACTTGACTAGATCTACGGGACTTGTTGGGCGCAAACAAGTGAGATAAATTAAGAATCGACATGAATTTAGGTACAGAAAAGTCGGAAATAAAACTTCTAGCCGTAGGATGAATTACGGCTAGAATTTTAAGTCAACTTTTTCTTAAGATGAGGATTATTTAATTAATATTTGTTTCCCAGAATCTTTACTAATGCACAGCTTTTTTGCTTGTATGCGCTGCACGCTATTGGACTTGAGTGGAAAAAAAAAAAATTTATAAATGACTTATCTTATCAAAAATTTTAATCGCCGTACTCGCTGATGAAAAGTAACCGGTTATTCTTTTTGAAAAAAAAACATTTTGTAATTTTTTACCGAAGTTTCGATAGGAATATGTACTATCAAAATGTCAGTTGTGTTCGTATACGGGGTGTCCCATAGCTAGTAGTTGTAGTTTAGTAGCAAAAACTTTACAGGTGGTTTTCCGCCTTGATACTGAGTCGAAAATGTTCAAGCAAGCGCGACCTTATATGAATAGTTGTGGAGATACGCAATATTAAATTAATATATATTTTTTCAATATTTCTGAATTATTTTTGGCAAAAAGTTGAACGTTACAGTAACTAATGTCGATTATGAAAAATTCATTCGCTTTATTAAAAATCGAATAACATCATAAAAATCTTGCGAAAATGGTAAATAGATTTTTTACAAGGTTTTTATCATTTTATTTGAGTTTCATTGAAGTTAATGAATTTTCCATAATCGAAATGAGTTACCGTAGGGTTTGTTCAATTCTTTGCAAAAAAGTCAGAAATATTGAGAAGAAAATGCAAACTATGATATTGCACATCTCCATAACTATTGATATTAATTAGGTCATGGTTTCTTGAAAATTTTCGACTCATTATCAAGGCAGGAATCCACCTGTAAAAAGCTTGCTACTGGCTATGAGACACCCTGTACAACCACTTGCTGAGATTTTTGGTCTCCGGTTTCGAGACGTACCCGTCTCTTCGTGGGGACAACCACTACACCAGCATGTAAATAACACTATAGACTAACATGGAGCTCTTGAAAATATAGAGGCGACATGTTCACTTATACACTGACTATTTTTTTATTGCATTATTACAGTTTTATTATATATTTTTTTTCTAGTCTATTAAAACAATAAAATCTATAACTTATATAATTGTGTTATACATAGTACCCCTCCACTTAAGAGCATTGCTCTTGTGCTCGGACGAGGTACTTTGCATTGTTACATAAATAGTTATTTTACATATATTATTTTACATTATATTATATCTATGAGATGAAGAAGTGGAGAGAAATGTTTTAATTTTGATGGTAATGGTGTCTAGTTATGTTCATTGAGGTGTTCTCTTATTTTTTTTTCAATTGTTTTGTATTTTGTATATTTTTTATTTCGATTAGAAGATTGTTAAAAATTTTATTGATATTTTATTGTATTGCATTTTGGGATTTTAAAGTTGTCTTTTAATCTCGGTGATGTGTTTTTTCGTATTTTGTATGTTTTTTTTCTTTGATGAGTTGCATAATTTATATTTTTTTGTAAATAGGTTCTACCTTTGGGACTGGAAATATTTGAATAGCGTTTGTGTGGAAAATGTTGATTCTTTTTAAGTATGACTTTAATAATTGTTCTCTGAATAACTTTAATTTGATTTATTATATTATTATAAGTTCCTCCCCACCCTATTATTCCATATTGGAGTAGTGAGTGGATAGTTGCATAGTATACCTTTTTTAAATTGTCTATGCTTAAAATGTTTCGTAGTCTTAAGAATATATAAACAAATTCGTAAAAAGCAATGGATGACAGATCACATATTAAATTTGACGGAACAACGCGGAATACCTTATAACAGGAATCATAATAGAACCGAATATAAAAACTCCCAATGGATTATTAGACGCGAGATCAAAAGAGCTAAGGGAGAATGGATAGAGAGACAATGTGAAGAGTTAGAACGATATGATCAGACCCACGATGCATTTAATATGCATAAGAAATTGAAAGAATTGATTGGTCTTAATAAGAAATCTAAACCAACATGTCTCACAGGTGAATCTAATAATTTAATATTGGATGATTCTGTAATCTGGGAGGATTATATTACAATTCTCTTCCAAGACTCTCGCATTGATATCGAAATACCAGAAACTAATCGAGGTCCTGTAATATTAAAATCAGTACTGTTGCATGCTATCGCAAATTCTAAGACTAGAAAAGCATGCGGACCCGACGAAATTCCTGTAGAAGTTATCAAATTAATAAATGAAAACAATATTGACTGCCTACTTAGACTATTTAATAAAATATACGACACAGGGATTATCCCCCAAGATTGGTTGAAATCACTGTTTATCCCTCGACCCAAAAAGCAACACCCGAAGAAGTGTAATGACTATCGCCTTATAAGTCTTACGAGCCATGTCCTAAAAACATGCCAGAATAAGACATAAGTGCGCATGTGACCTACATGATACTCAATTTGGGTTTAGGCATGGATTTGGTACCCGTGAAGCGCTGACAACAATAAATATCTTATTGCAAAAATGCTACGACCAAAGAAAATATATATATGCTTGCTTTATAGACTACGTAAAAGCATTTGACAGAGTAAAACACACAGATTTAATTAGAATATTACAAAGATGTGATATAGATGAGAAAGATGTGAGAATAATTAAAAACTTGTACTGGGAGCAAAACGCTATTATTAAACTTGAGAATGGAGCTTTCTACATGCACTTAACACGGAAAGTTCAAAGACAGGCGGCCGTATTTTGAAATAAGCAATATTGCCATTACGATATCTTGACAAGCTATTGTACAACGTTGTAATGCCGTCAATTTTGTCGTTTTAAGTTTGACAAGTTTGAATTGATGAATTCAATCAATCAGAAAGCTCTTAAACGTAAACAAACGTTAACTTTCCACAATTTGTGAATAACTTGACGTTTGTTTTACGTTGTAGAGCTTTCTGATTGATTGAATTCGTTAATTTCAAACTAAAACGACAAAATTGACGGCATCACAACGTTGTTTGATAACCATCAAGATACCGAAATAGAAATATTGCTTATTTCATAATACGGTCGAAGATACGGGGTCGCTGGTAGGTATTTTCCACTATAACTATTGTTTTTCACGGTATAGATGTATAGCGTGGACGTCTCATAATGCCTATAAGAATTTTTATTGAGAATTATTCAGCTGTTTTTGAGAAGTGACAAATTTACGAAAATATATTTAATCAAGAAGTAACATAGATGTCTCACAGAGACGAAGCCATTATTTATATGCACAGGTATGGAGGTCTTCGGGCGTTTATAGAGCTTACGACTAGGGTTGCCACCTTTTTTTGTGCAAATAAAGAACATTGGTTATTAAAGGTAGAAAAAAAAGTACATTGTGCCAAAATAAAGTACGATTTATTTTACTTTTTTATTTTGCTTAAAAACATATTTTTCATTACTTTTAGCAACTTTTAACAAATAATTATCGTTACTAAACAACTGCACAGCATGTTTGCAGTCTATATTATTTAAGTCATTCATTTTTATCAGATTCAGAGACGCTTTGTTTCTTTTGTCTCGCCATTTGCTATCATCACAGAAAAAAACTCTATAAAACCAATTAATCGTATTTTAACTGCACTCAATCCGCCATACACAAAACAAACAAGAAATTTTTACAATGACATTGACTATGTTGACATTTGAGATTAGGTTGCATTAAAAAACGAGCGTTTATGTGGCGACCACCACAGCAAATTATCGAAGCTATTCGGCAACAATCGATAACGTCATCGACCCCGGTAACTCTCTCGTTCCGTTTTACGCAAAAATTTCTACGATCAACTTTTTTTTGTACGTTATAAGTAAAATGAATCCCAGAGAAATCATATCATGTGAAATAAAGTAGTTTATTGTTCTCATAAAGTTTAGAGTACAATTACCCAAAATAACGTACAATATTATTAATATTTAAAGCATTAACTTTGTGGTTAGACATTATAACAGATTGTTAGTTAACTTTGTTAAAACCACTACCTTTTTTTGATTTTACCTGATTTTAGGTCTACCGGTTTCGAGACGTACCCGTCTCTTCGTCAGGACCAACATTTAAACTAATTTAACGTTCACAAAAGATGGGGTAACCCTCACTTTAGACCCCGCCCCCTCTCACTCTCTTTCGGTAGATCCCTGACGGTTCATTAGGCTTGTCCCTGACAAGACTAACACGCATGTGATCAATTATTGGTGGAAGTGCAACAATACTATGGTTGAGGTGTTGTGAATGTAGTGGTGTAGTGTTGGTCCTGACGAAGAGACGGGTACGTCTCGAAACCGGTAGACCTAAAATCTGGTAGTGGTTTTAACAAAGCTAACTAACAATCTGTTATAACGTACTTTATAATAAAGTACGGGTGACGACCCTACTTACGACAGTGTAGTAACGTTCGCCGATTCCACCCGCGCTTTAGTGAGCCGCTAAGAGAGGTTAAGCTTGAACGGCCCCCTAGGAAAGCGAGCATCGAATCGTGACCTTTCGTTCCCCGGCCGCTCTCCGGGCAACTACACGGCTGTAACATCACCTTGTTTATCCTTGTTGTTACGCGATATATTGCGCGCTGCCTCGTGTGGGAACCAAATTGTTTTTACTTTCTCCCGCTTGAATGCGTCGGAATCTCCATACAGCTTGTATGAAAAAAACATTAAAAATTTGAAAAATTCAAAATTATACTATAATTATTATTATTTTTTAACGAAAATTTGATAGATCTTCTTGATCGTCGCCACGAGTCTGCTTGCAAAGTTTCAGCTCGATTGGATCACGGGATCAGGGTTAAAAATCGATCCAAAGTTTTTTCGACGGCAAGCGAGCAGACGCCACGAGTTAAAAGGGAGTAAAAAAGTAACCCATAAAAACCAAGTTTTTATTATACTCCCTTTCTCATTTACTAGTGGAAACTAGTTTGGCGCTTAACCTACGCGTTGAGCTTCGGTCAGGTGACGCTACGAAAGGGAGTAATAAAAAAATTTCGAAAATCCAAAATTATACTCGTCTACCAAACGCGTTGAAATATTTTCATACAACTTAATAATTTATATGAAAAAACCATTCAAAATTTGAAAAATCAAAAAATGTATTATTTTTTTTAACGAAAATTTGATAGATCTTCTTGATCGTCGCCACGAGTCTGCTTCCAAAGTTTCGACTCGATTGGATCACGGGAAAAGGGTTAAAAATATCGATTTTTTGGATCGCCAAAGTTTTTTCGTCAGATAAGCAGACAAGATGACAAGTAGACAAGCAGACGATACGAGTTAAAAGAAAGGGTAAGAGTAAAAATTAAAATGATTTTTCTACAATTCAGTTAAATACACATTAGGAGTGATATCAGAACAGAATAGCTTGTTGGTCTTGTTGGACTCTCGCCTCGTGATCCAAAGGTCGCGGGTTCGAATCTCACACCAGACCGGCAAGTCCTATTTTCATAGCACAAGCGTTTAGCTTAGTTTTAAAATAGTAAGAATGTTGATGTGACGCGTATTCCGTGTTCGCATCTCTATTTTAAAAAAACTAACCCGTAAATACCAAGCTTTTATTATACTCCCTTTCTCATTGAAACAGGTTTCACGCCTATTTCACGCGTCGGGATCGAAAATTAAATAATATATAAATCGTTAAAATTTCGAAAAATCCAAAATTATACTATAATTATTTAAAAAATTAAACTAAAATTTGTTAGATCATTTTTATCATCGCTATGAGTTTGCCTGCAAAGTTTCACCTCGATTGGATCACGGGAAAAGGGTTAAACATCGATCCAAAGTTTTTTCGACGGACAAGCAGATGCTACGAGTTAAAAGAAAGGGAGTAAAAAAAAATCCATTTTTTGAAAATTTAATAGATGCGTTATTTAAATAACGACTACATCGCAATTATAATAATTTCGTCGTCTGTCTGTCCGTCCGTCCGCGTAACTTCGTGTAACGGTCGTAACTTTTTTATAGTATTTTTTTTTAGAATTTTTTTTAAATTCCTTATGAACCGACATGTACCGTCATTTTTGGCGGGTTTCAACTAGTACTGTATAAGTCTCAAATTCTTTCGTATTCACGGTACTGTGGCGAAATTCGTATCGCTGTTTCCCTAAAAGGAAAAAACCTTTTGGTTTCGTGTTCCGGTGGTAATGAAATAATTATTATAATTATTATTATAATTAATTATAATTATACAACAGATGAATTTTTTCTATGTAATTGATTAATGTTTTAAAAATAATCATAATAACGAGGCGCTTGTGTGTTAGAGTGAGGAGTGCACAAATTAGAAGTGAATGTAACGCTGGCTGTAGACAGAATACAGAAAGATGGCCGAGATGGTTTGGTCGTGTAGAACGTATGAGCGAGGAAAGAATGGTCAACAAAATATATGGGGCAAGTGTTGAAGGCAACAGGAATGGAGGGCGTCCGCGAAAGACCTGGCATGATTAGATACTACAAATTAATATTGGAGGATGCCCCTGTTAAAAGCCTCAACAACCGCAGAGCTTGCATGAGAAGATGTAAGAATGTAGCCGACGCAAAAGTGGTGTGCCAAGATGGAAGAATATGGTGTTGTATCCTCTCTGCCTTACCCCTGCGGGGAAACGGCGTGATGGTTAGTTAGTTAGTTAGTTAAATAAACATTTTTGTGTTTTCATGTTGATCTTGTGTTCTGGTTAGACTATATACAAGCTTAATGGTTTGGTAGAGTAAAAAACAGTCGTTATAGATGTGCTAATAATTATCAGTTGCACTGCCTGTGCACCACAGAAAAACCACGTCACCCAAGTGACGTGGTTTTTCTGTGGTGGATCTTAAAAAAGATGTTTCTTTGTTCTGGTAGAATTGCTAGACATTAAAATTAAGTCGACGCTTCAACACACACTCGTCGAATGCCCTTTTGACCTTAATACAACATGTTGTGTTGTGGTGTGTACTACCCTTTAGGAAGCAGGAGGTAACCCAAGAGGTAGAGTAATATTTTCCATTAATAAATGCCCGTATATTATGATATTGTCACGTGTCTTGGCTGCAGGAGGAATTAACGAAAACAGGATTTATTGTACACCGATTAATTAATTAAACTAACGTACAAAGCCGGTTACCACTATTAAATGTAGCGCTATTCCTTAAATTAAACTGTTTCGCAAATTTATCACTCGTAAATAGGCGCATTATATTCGCTTTAACACTTTATTCACTTTTTACTAGAATATTCCATCAATTTCCGCACTTAATAATTTCGCTTCGGTTTATTTCGCCACGCAATAACTTTCTAGAATCGCTGTCGAATTACCGCTCGCTCGGCACCACTGGCTTCTCGCCGCTATCGCTCGCCTGGCCGGCCTGACTCGCCGCTCGCAGCTACCTTCGCTCGTGTTATCGCTGTCAATCGCGCACGGTAAATAGCTCACACCTTACTCCCGTGTGTCGTATTTATACGGCTAATGTTGTTATCCAGACGTTTCCAGTGTTTAGCATCTCATTACTAGCAATGTGCGTACACACATGCCAAGGGCTAAAGAAGGTCAATACTACGCAGGTTCACGTGCCACTAATAAGCAGTGTAGGAGTTCAGTGGAAGAGCTTTATTCACCACCCCTCCCTCCCGGCCGCCCCGCCCTGCGCACCTTGCGTGCACTTCCTGGAGCGGCCGGACGCGGCTCATCCAATTGGAGCTCCGGGCGCGAGAACCCCCAGGGTGACAATTGTCGCTCTCTGAGTCGAAGTACAATTAAAAGTCTTTTAATTAAGATAAATTACAGAATGTCTCGCAGGACCAAACTATTTATATGAAAAACAATACGACCTGTGTGAACTGGCTTAAGTGATCACTATACACGATGCGACGTTCGTCAATTCCATAGTAAGAACATCCGCATAATATCAAATCTTTTGAAAGCTCTATATGTATTCCAAATCTGAAAACCTTTAGTTTATTTGAAGGGACTATGCTAGGGACATCTGTGGTATTTTCTCATGAACACTAGTATAATTATTATAGTAGATTTCGCAGCTGGTGCCTCTATATTTTAAAAGGAGCGTTAAGCAATATTCTTTTTAATGTATACACTAATTCTTTCGAATTATTTAACATATACTGAATTAATATTATTAATATTTAAAGAATTAACTTTGTGTTTAGACATTATAACAGATTGTTAGTTAACTTTGTAAAAACCACCACCAGATTTTAGGTCTACCGGTTTCGAGACGTACCCGTCTCTTCGTCAGGACCAACACTACATCACTACATTCACAATTCATTAGGCTAATCAGTGCATGTTTGTCCCTGACAAGACTAACACGCGTGTGATCAATTATTGGTGGAAGTGTAACAATACTATGGTTGAGGTGTTGTGAATGTAGTGGTGTAGTGTTGGTCCTGACGAAGAGACGGGTACGTCTCGAAACCGATAGATCTAAAATCTGGTAGTGGTTTTTACAAAGTTAACTAACAATCTGTTATATACTGAATTATTACGAAGTTTACTGCTTCAATTATGATTCAAAGATGTTCAAGCAACCATGACCTGATATCAATAGTTATAAAAATATAAACGTTCTGAAAATGCAACTTTTCGAAAAATAATTTCCGCAAGTTCGCAATTTTAAAAACATATTAGCCTAGATTTAAACACTTTTTGTGTAAAGCGCCACTGGGGTGAAATTTTTACGGAAACGGCGTTGTATAAATTATTGGAAACATATTTTTCATTACTTTTAGGAACTTTTAACAAATAATTATCATTACTAAACGACTGCACAGCATGTTTGCAGTCTATATTGTTTAAGTCATTCATTTTTATCAGATTCAGAGACGCTTCGTTTCTTTTGTCTCGTCATTTGCTATCATCACAGAAAAAACTCTACAAAACCAATTAATCGTATTTTAACTGCACTCAATCCGCCATACACAAAACAAACAAGAAATTTTTACAATGACATTGACTATGTTGACGTTTGAGGTTAGGTTGCATTAAAAAACGAGCGTTTATGTGGCGACCACCGCAGCAAATTATCGAAGCCATTCGGCAACAATCGATAACGTCATCGACCCCGGTAACTCTCTCGTTCCGATTTACGTAAAAATTTCTACGATCAACTTTTTTTGTATGTTATAAGTAAAATGAATCCCAGAGAAATCATATCATGTGAAATAAAGTATTTTCGCGTAGTTTATTGTTCTCATAAAGTTTAGAGTACAATTACCCAAAATAACGTACAATATTATTAATATTATTAATATTTAAAGCATTAACTTTGTGGTTAGACATTATAACAGATTGTTAGTTAACTTTGTTAAAACCGCTACCTTTTTTTGATTTTACCTGATTTTAGGTCTACCGGTTTCGAGAGACGTACCCGTCTCTTCGTCAGGACCAACATTTAAACTAATTTAACGCTCACAAAAGATGGGGTAACACTCACTTTAGACCCCGCCCCCTCTCACTCTCTTTCGGTAGATCCCTGACGGTTCATTAGGCTAATCAGTGCATGTTTGTCCCTGACAAGACTAACACGCATGTGATCAATTATTGGTGGAAGTGCAACAATACTATGGTTGAGGTGTTGTGAATGTAGTGGTGTAGTGTTGGTCCTGACGAAGAGACGGGTACGTCTCGAAGCCGGTAGACCTAAAATCAGGTAGTGGTTTTAACAAAGCTAACTAACAATCTGTTATAACGTACTTTGTAATAAAGTACGGGTGGCGACCCTACTTACGACAGTGTAGTGACGTTCGCCGATTCCACCCGCGCTTTAGTGAGCCGCTAAGAGAGGTTGAGCTTGAACGGCCCCCTAGGAAAGCGAGCATCGAATCGTGACCTTTCGTTCCCCGGCCGCTCTCCGGGCAACTACACGGCTGTAACATCACCTTGTTTATCCTTGTTGTTGCGCGATATATTCCGCGCTGCCTCGTGTGGGAACCAAATTGTTTTTACTTTCTCCCGCTTGACCGTATGCGTCGGAATCTCCATACAGCTTGTATGAAAAAAACATTAAAAATTTGAAAAATTCAAAATTATACTATAATTATTATTATTATTTTTTAACTAAAATTTGATAGATCTTCTTGATCGTCGCCACGAGTCTGCTTGCAAAGTTTCAGCTCGATTGGATCACGGGATCAGGGTTAAAAATCGATCCGAAGTTTTTTCGACGGCAAGCAAGCAGACGCCACGAGTTAAAAGGGAATAAAAAAGTAACCCATAAAAACCAAGTTTTTATTATACTCCCTTTCTCATTTACTAGTGGAAACTAGTTTGGCGCTTAACCTACGCGTTGAGCTTCGGTCAGGCGACGCTACGAAAGGGAGTAATAAAAAATTTTCAAAAATCCAAAATTATACTCGTCTGCCAAACGCGTTGAAATATTTTCATACAACTTAATAATTTATATGAAAAAACCGTTCAAAATTTGAAAAATCAAAAAATGTATTATTTTTTTTAACGAAAATTTGATAGATCTTCTTGATCGTCGCCACGAGTCTGCTTCCAAAGTTTCAACTCGATTGGATCACGGGAAAAGGGTTAAAAATATCGATTTTTTGGATCGCCAAAGTTTTTTCGTCAGATAAGCAGACAAGCAGACGCTACGAGTTAAAAGAAAGGGTAAGAGTAAAAATTAAAATGCATTTTCTACAATTCAGTTAAATACACATTAGGAGTGATATCAGAACAGAATAGCTTGTTGGTCTTGTTGGACTCTCGCCTCGTGATCCAAAGGTCGCGGGTTCGAATCTCACACCAGACCGGCAAGTCCTATTTTCATAGCACAAGCGTTTAGCTTAGTTTTAAAATAGTAAGAATGTTGATGTGACGCGTATTCCGTGTTCGCATCTCTATTTTAAAAAAACTAACCCTTAAATACCAAGCTTTTATTATACTCCCTTTCTCATTGAAACAGGTTTCACGCCTATTCCACGCGTCGGGATCGAAAATTAAATAATATATAAATCGTTAAAATTTCGAAAAATCCAAAATTATATTATAATTATTTAAAAAAATTAAACTAAAATTTGTTAGATCATTTTTATCATCGCTATGAGTTTGCCTGCAAAGTTTCACCTCGATTGGATCACGGGAAAAGGGTTAAACATCGATCCAAAGTTTTTTCGACGGACAAGCAGATGCTACGAGTTAAAAGAAAGGGAGTAAAAAAAAATCCATTTTTTGAAAATTTAATAGATGCGTTATTTAAATAACGACTACATCGCAATTATAATAATTTCGTCGTCTGTCTGTCCGTCCGTCCGCGTAACTTCGTGTAACGGTCGTAACTTTTTTATAGTATTTTTTTTTAGATTTTTTTTTAAATTCCTTATGAACCGACATGTACCGTCATTTTTGGCGGGTTTCAACTAGTACTGTATAAGTCTCAAATTCTTTCGTATTCACGGTACTGTGGCGAAATTCGTATCGCTGTTTCCCTAAAAGGAAAAAACCTTTTGGTTTCGTGTTCCGGTGGTAATGAAATAATTATTCAACAGATGAATTTTTTCTATGTAATTGATTAATGTTTTAATAATAATCATAATAACGAGGCGCTTGTGTGTTAGAGTGAGGAATGCACAAATTAGAAGTGAATGTAACGTTGGCTGTAGACAGAATACAGAAAGATGGCCGAGATGGTTTGGTCGTGTAGAACGTATGAGCGAGGAAAGGATGGTCAACAAAATATATGGGGCGAGTGTTGAAGGCAACAGGAATAGAGGGCGTCCGCGAAAGACCTGGCATGATTAGATACCACAAATTAATATTGGAGGATGGCCCTGTTAAAAGCCTCAACAACCGCAGAGCTTGCATGAGAAGATGTAAGAATGTAGCCGACGCAAAAGTGGTGTGCCAAGATGGAAGAATATGGTGTTGTATCCTCTCTGCCTTACCCCTGCGGGGAAACGGCGTGATGGTTAGTTAGTTAGTTAGTTAAATAAACATTTTTGTGTTTTCATGTTGATCTTGTGTTCTGGTTAGACTATATACAAGCTTAATGGTTTGGTAGAGTAAAAAACAGTCGTTATAGATGTGCTAATAATTATCAGTTGCACTGGAAACCACGTCACCCAAGTGACGTGGTTTTTCTGTGGTGGATCTTAAAAAAGATGTTTCTTTGTTCTGGTAGAATTGCTAGACATTAAAATTAAGTCGACGCTCCAACACACACTCGTCGAATGCCCTTTCGACCTTAATACAACATGTTGTGTTGTGGTGTGTGCTACCCTTTAGGAAGCAGGAAGTGACCCAAGAGGTAGAGTAATATTTTCCATTAATAAATGCCCGTCTATTATGATATTGTCACGTGTCGTGGCTGCAGGAGGAATTAATGAAAACAGGATTTATTGTACACCGATTAATTAATTAAACTAACGTACAAAGCCGGTTACCACTATTAAATGTAGCGCTATTCCTTAAATTAAACTGTTTCGCAAATTTATCACTCGTAAATAGGCACATTATATTCGCTTTAACACTTTATTCACTTTTTACTAGAATATTCCATCAATTTACGCACTTAATAATTTCGCTTCGGTTTATTTCGCCACGCAATAACTTTCTAGAATCGCTGTCGAATTACCGCTCGCTCGGCACCACTGGCTTCTCGCCGCTATCGCTCGCCTGGCCGGCCTGACTCGCCGCTCGCGGCTACCTTCGCTCGTGTTATCGCTGTCAATCGCGCACGGTAAATAGCTCGCACCTTACTCCCGTGTGTCGTATTTATACGGCTAATGCTGTTATCCAGACGTTTCCAGTGTTTAGCATCTCATTACTAGCAATGTGCGTACACACACGCCAAGGGCTAAAGAAGGTCAACACTACGCAGGTTCACGTGCCACTAATAAACAGTGTATCAGTACCTTTAAAGATCAGGGCGACAGCTGAGGAGTTCAGTGGAAGAGCTTCATTCACCACCCCTCCCTCCCGGCCGCCCCGCCCTGCGCACCTTGCGTGCACTTCCTGGAGCGGCCGGACGCGGCTCATCCAATTGGAGCTCCGGGCGCGAGAACCCCCAGGGTGGCAATTGTCGCTCTCCGAGTCGAAGTACAATTAAAAGTCTTTTAATTAAGATAAATTACAAAATGTCTCGCAGGACCAAACTATTTATATGAAAAACAATACGACCTGTGTGAACTGGCTTAAGTGATCACTATACACGATGCGACGTTCGTCAATTCCATAGTGAGAACATCCGCATAATATCAAATCTTTTGAAAGCTCTACATGTGTTCCAAATGTGAAAACCTTTAGTTTATTTGAAGGGACTATATATACACATCTGTGGTATTTTCTCATGAACACTAGTATAATTATTATAGTAGATTTCGCAGCTGGAGCGTTAAGCAATATTCTTTTTAATGTATACACTAATTCTTTCGAATTATTTAACATATACTGAATTAATATTATTAATATTTAAATCATTAACTTTGTGTTTAGACATTATAACAGATTGTTAGTTAACTTTGTAAAAACCACTACCAGATTTTAGGTCTACCGGTTTCGAGACGTACCCGTCTCTTCGTCAGGACCAACACTACATCGCTACATTCACAATTCATTAGGCTAATCAGCGCGTGTTTGTCCCTGACAAGACTAACACGCGTGTGATCAATTATTGGTGGAAGTGTAACAATACTATGGTTGAGGTGTTGTGAATGTAGTGGTGTAGTGTTGGTCCTGACGAAGAGACGGGTACGTCTCGAAACCGATAGATCTAAAATCTGGTAGTGGTTTTTACAAAGTTAACTAACAATCTGTTATATACTGAATTATTACGAAGTTTACTGCTTCAATTGTGATTCAAAGATGTTCAAGCAACCATGACCTGATATCAATAGTTATAAAAATATAAACGTTCCGAAAATGCAACTTTTCGAAAAATAATTTCCGCAAGTTCGCAATTTTAAAAACATATTAGCCTAGATTTAAACACTTTTTGTGTAAAGCGCCACTGGGGTGAAATTTTTACGGAAACGGCGTTGTATAAATTATTGGAAACATATTTTTCATTACTTTTAGGAACTTTTAACAAATAATTATCATTACTAAACAACTGCACAGCATGTTTGCAGTCTATATTATTTAAGTCATTCATTTTTATCAGATTCAGAGACGCTTTGTTTCTTTTGTCTCGCCATTTGCTATCATCACAGAAAAAAACTCTATAAAACCAATTAATCGTATTTTAACTGCACTCAATCCGCCATACACAAAACAAACAAGAAATTTTTACAATGACATTGACTATGTTGACGTTTGAGGTTAGGTTGCATTAAAAAACGAGCGTTTATGTGGCGACCACCACAGCAAATTATCGAAGCTATTCGGCAACAATCGATAACGTCATCGACCCCGGTAACTCTCTCGTTCCGTTTTACGTAAAAATTTCTACGATCAACTTTTTTTGTATGTTATAAGTAAAATGAATACCAGAGAAATCAAATCATGTGAAATAAAGTATTTTCGCGTATGTGTTTACTGGGGTATTATGCCGTGTTGTTACGACGTTTCGGATCCCATTGCAGGGTCCATCATCAGGGCTGATGTGTTGTCTTGAATGTTGGTGTTGTGGTTAAGTATCGGCTTGCAATACCGTGCCGAAGTCATGATGTGTTGTATTGCGTTGTATGTATGATTCATCTGTTGTCTGATCACTATCTCTGCGGAGTCTGCGACGAGAATGACTTTGAAGCGCCGGATACCAAGATGTTTTTAATTTGAGACCATCATCTCTATTAATGTTTATCGGATGCTTGTAGATTTCTAGTGCTTCCTTGATAAGACGCGCATGGTGACTCTTAGGCTTTCCAAGGATTTTCGGTTCGAATGCAAAATGATGGCCGGTATCCAGAAAATGCTCAGCCAGTGCTGATTTTTCTGGATGACCGAGTTTGACGACCTGCTCAAAACAGGACTCCTCAAAACAACCGAAGCGAAGGTGCTGAGATCCATTACTGGAAAAACCCTACCTGACCGTGCCCGAAATGAAGACTCGAGCAAAACTCGCATATTTTAACCCAATGTTTGCGGGGTTTTTTAATCAATTTACTCGACAGCGGGCAACTTTTATCAGGTTCGCGCGCGAAATTACGTTTCATGTAAAATAGCTATAACTTCTGAACTATTGATCAAATTTAAATAAAATTTTCAATATCTTAGCTTATTCCAAATCTTTTATTATGATCTGGTCACAAATTTTCATATTTTTGGATAGACAATTATTATATTTAAAATTCAGAATATTTTGAGTTTGTTCAAATCTTTCAGAACAGTGCTGGATTTTATGTCACAGAGACATTATTAATCAATTAGTGTATATTATAGATATCTCACAGAGACGAAACTGTATTAATTATGGGAAAGTAGGTATAGAAGTCATTTGGGTGTAACAGGACTTATGACCTGTTTTTTTATGGTTGGCTTAAGTGATCACTTTACACAATTGTAACATTCGCCATTTCCACCCATGATAGAATATACCATGCTTATTCATTTTTTTGGAAGTTGTATATATGTTCGAATTGCGTGGAAAGCTTTCATATATGAGTTGTAAGCGCCTTTCCAATGCGGCCTGTACAAAGCCATTTTCATTCCCCTA
>JADDOH010016040.1:0-58146 GCA_016648135.1 Agrypnia vestita | reverse complement strand
TTTGAACGAAACATTATAAACCAAGTTGATACAACGGCCCTAAACCGATTGATATCCTTAGGTGTTACTGAGTTAAACATGGTGGTCATGATCATTAGGTATGAGACACCGAATAAAACCGGCGCCACACTGCGCGGATCTTCCGCCGCGTCTCTTCTGTCGTGGAACATCGCTACATTTCTTTCCATACAATATGCGCTTATTAAACACACTACGCGGATGATCGGTCGATCTATTTGCTTTGCCGATTTGGCGCAACGGAAAAAACGCGGCGGAAGATTTGCGTAATGTGGCGCCAGCCTAAAAGAATTCCTTATTATTGTTTGTTTTTTTCCTGAAAATGGTATTTTTCTTTGATTTTGAAAAAACGACATTTTGTGACGTTGTGTATTTTACGAATGTATATTTTGATAAATTTATTTGTACGTTAGTTTACATTTTTTGTTTTTTATCGTGTCGTATACTGCTTAATAACTTGTTTAAGAAAAAACGAATTTGCATATAATTCCCTACAAATGAGATAATTTTTAGACTATGGGCAGTACCACAACGATTGGGACGCCCTCCTTTATTCTCCAGATAAGTTGGACGGACTATATCAACGTCACGGCTATTCTATGGTTCGTGCCTTCTCTATTTTGTGGTTCGTGCACAAGATACAAAATGGCTGACGATAAACAATGCGTATGACGTCACGGCTATTCTGTGGCGCTACCTTGTGGTGGTCACAGAATATAGACCAAAATAGAATGGCAACTGTTATTTGCAAAGTGACATCTTGCGACTATGGGAGATATTATTATTTATTTATATATTTGTCCTTTTTTTCTTTATTTATTTATTTATTTCAATTAAATGAATATTTAGACCGTATTCTGAAAATAGCAATATTGCTATTTCTGTATCTTGACAGTTATTGTATAACATTATAATGCTGTTAATTTTAACGTTTTAAGTTTGACAGGTTTGAAATTAACGAATTCAAATAATCAGATAAGCTCTAAAACGTAAACAAACGCTAAGTTATTAACATATTATGAATAACTTATTTTACTTTCGTTTATTTACGTTTTAGAGCTTTCTGATTGATTGAATTCATTAATTTCAAATCTGTCAAACTTAAAATGTCAAAATTAACTGCATTACAATGTTATAAAATAACTGTCAAGATACAGACATAGCAATATTACAATTTTCAGAATACGGCTGTTTGTTTCTGAAAATGAAAATAAGGTTTAACAATAAAAGATGGTACATTTAATTAAAAATGTATTATCCGTCAATTCTATAATAAGAGTCAGAAAAAGAATTGGCAAAGAAAACTGACAATTATTTTTAAATTAGTCAATATTGTTACAGAATATTTTTTAAATTTTACACACTACCTTTCTGTAAAAGAAAAATCTCATGTTTAGAGCAGGAATATGTTTACATAATGAACATAATTTCAGATTAAAATAAATGATTTTGTTTTAAAAACAATGTTCATATTTAAAATTCATTCAATTCAAAAACATAGAATTAATATTTTTTTAAATACCAAAACTCGCAAAGAAAATAAAAATTCAATATTATATATTTTGTAATTATTAATATTTTAGAAAATAAAATGTAAAATTGATCGGTAAATAATTTACACCACAAGCTACCATTTTAATAGGTAAAGGAAATCAATGATTTGTGATGATTATACAAAATAAGATTACACTTCGTATTCATGTGGTAGTCAATTTTCATTGCCTGTTAATAATATTACTAATATTATTTAAGTGATGTGATAAAAAAATGTAACATTCAAATAATATATTTTTTAGATTCAGAATGATTGTTTTAAGTACAAATATACAAAGGAAAAATTCAACGAATATTGATTTAAAAAAAACATTGCAATAAATTCCTACCCAATTCGATATAAAATATTTGGGAGCAATTATAAATCATAAACTAAACTTTACATTGAACACAAAATATGTAACAAAAAATAGCAAAATGAATTTCACCCTTGGAAAGAATCAGAAGAGATCAAAACAGAATTGTGCAAAAATATATCATATAACGCAATAATTGTCCCCCGCATCAACTACTGCGGCAGTATACTATTTCTGGGTTGAAGAAGAATTGAAAAAATAACAATACTCGAAAAGAAAGCATAAAGAATTATACTAAAAATAAATCAATACACAAGAATTAAAGTGGTGCTAGAAAGTTTACCAATAATAGACAAATAATTAAATTTAATTCTATTTCTACTTATGTATAAAATTAATAATGCATACAACATCTTTGAAGTATTAAAAAAAAACAAACACAAACACTGCACTGCACAAGAGAAGATGAAAAGATTACATTAAAAAAAAATCACAAATTTTAATCATGCACAGTGCTATATATAAAACTACTACTACAACGAAACTATACATAAAACTACCAGGGACATTAGAGATGTAAATAATATAACAACTTTAAGAGGAAACTAAAAAAATATGTGATACTTTAGTTAGAATAAAATTTTAAATAATTATATGTAATGCTGTATATATAAAGAAATATAAAATTATTATATTTCCTATTTAAAGAATAAATTTTTAAAATAATAAAAAAAGGTTAGGAATATCATCTAAATGATCAAAAGTGTGAAGATATGATAAACAGAGTACATTCTAATGGGTTGACAGTATTTTCAACGATTCTTACATACATATACATTACACATACATAATAATTATTCTGGATACACAACAAAAAAAGTATTCTTTTCAATTGTCATTTTACACTTCAATGTTCAGAATAATTATTTTCAATTAAATAAGCGTATACAAGAACAGATATCAATAAGACATCATTTACAATGCATTGCAAATAATATAACCGGTCAGTAAGATCAAGCGGTTTGAAACTAAAAAAGTAGAACAAATGATTTAATATTTTTTATGCTTATAGCGTTAAAAACCACACATATTTTTTTTTAAACGTCTAATGATTTCGATACTGTATTATATCTTCATCAGGACGATCGGACAATAACTTCCATAAGTTTAATTTGTAAGGAAAAAAGGCAAACAGTGTTAATGATCGCAAAATTATACGGCTTTCTCAAAATTCACAAAGGAAACAGCCCCATCAGATCAGCAGTATCCCAATGTAATGCAATTCCCCAACATTCAAAATAACTTCAATCATTACAAAAATATTAAATAACTCCAACGTATTTAAACCAAAGTATACAATTAAAATTTCATGTAGTCAATACCTTAAAAGATATTGAATGAAAAGTTAGTATCATTTGATATTGCAAGATCATTCATTAATGTTCCCATTCAGGAAAGCAAAACACTAATTTTAGATATACTAAAAACACCAGATTTGTCGGAAGGTCTAAATGATTTATCTCTTTTATAAAACCTTGTCTCAATCAAAATATAATAAAATAGTTATATTATGCTGTACCCATTGATAAACCTTATAAGCAAATATAAGGTTTATCGATGGGTGCATGTGAGGCAATCCAAATCCTTGCAATATTCAAAAAATTCTAAAACAAATAATTGAAAATCAATTTGATAAAGAAATTTATAACATCTAACGCCGATATCTCAAAACTGCATTTTTCACTTAATACACTAAAGTACTCATGGTTCGATATTATTATGCACATTATTTTTACATTTCTAATAATATTTTACAAAGTCCACTGTCTGTGAAGCCTCTTTGTCGATGCTTACATCTGCATGGATTTTTAAGAATGCTGCTACAGACCGGTTAGGCAGCAACGCTTTCTTTCTTCTTCTTCTTGATTTTAACCTTAAAAATAATACAATCTGTTAAATTTGACAACGCTGGAAAATGACAGATGAGTGTGTCCATTTTTAACTAAATTTTATTAACAATTAAATTAAATTAATGGGTATTAACAATTAAATTAAATTAATGGGTATTAACAATTAAATTAAATTAACAAGTGTGGGAGAGTGTGTCCATCTTTAATTAAATTTTATTAACATAAACATACTTTAACTAAATTATTTATTTTGTAAATTTATTTATGAAATTACTTTTTAGTTTACTAGTTTAATATTTTAGTACTGTTATTTAAATTTATTTTATTCATGTTGTAAACATTTATTAATGTATGTATTGTGTATTAAAAAGAATACAACACAAGCAATCATTGTTTAAAAAATATTTAGTTATAGATTATAGTTGTATATTCTTACCCTCATCTCCTTTGCTGGAGCTGGGTTCTGAGGATTCCATTGAGATATTCATCCGTCACACCAATATTCATCTCCTTGGACTTGAATCTGTAGACATAATAATTTTACTTATCATTTACACATGTCAGTGGGAAGTTCTGTTCTTTCTAAAACCAGCAGTGAAATAATAATAACTCTTAATTAATAATTGTACGCATGTTATACAAAGATAATGATGTAATAATAATTAACCATAATTTTCTTTTGTATTTTAATCATACGGAAAACTTGGACAAATGAGTCAACAGTATTGAGATTTTATGGGAAACATAGCCTGTAAATTTATAGGAAACAAGATTTTGGAAGGGATAAAATAATACATAAAATCTAGAATTCGGTTAATTTTAAATTAGTAATCCTTTGTGACTACATTCAAAACAATTTTTTGGATATTGCTGCCTTCGCTTTTATACTCTATGTAAATTAGTTTTCCTTTGTAAAATAACTTTTTCTAATAAACTTTCAAACACAATTATAATAAAACATTCCAAATATAATTAATATAAATATAAAATACAATCACTCACGTGTATTTTCGGTTTCAGTATGACAGTTCAAAAGGACGATAAAATATTTCGTTTTTGTAGCAGATATCCTTTGTGAAATGTCAATATTCAGTTTCATATCGAAACAAACATATTATCAGAGGATGTCAATGTCGGAGGCGGTGACGTGGTAGCGGGATTGTAAAAAAATAAACAAGCAAAATCGCCACAAAATAAAGACATATTTGATATTGAAAAATTAAAATGGCGTCGCAAATTGTGAACCACAGAATATTTGTGAACAGTGTAACCAATTTGAACATTTTGCGAAACCAACATTAATACCACTACAATAATTGTTAAAATAGTTGGCAAGGGTAGGTAAGTACTGACACCAAATTAGAACCGCCGAAAAATGAAATTTAAAAAAATTCCCATAAAAGAATTGATGCCATTATAACGGAATCGAAACTTTATGGATAGAGTGCGCAGGCCCTGCTATAGTGCTATAGAGCGCTCGATGAACGTACTGAACGTGCCTACCTACTTAGGAAGAAACTTTTCTAGTTAGTCGCGGTTAACTTGAAAAATGTATCTCCTGTTATCTATTACGAGTGTGATTACTACATGTCTGCTCTCCGTCCAATAATTGGTCGTTTTGGTTCTTCGTGTGCGTACGTGGTGCGCGCTTCTAGTGTCGTCTAGTATAAAATTAATTTTATTCGTGCTGTGTTCTAAATTATAATTACAAAATGACGCAAAAGGGACCAGCATTTGATTCAAACTGCATGACACTCACTCGATTTGTTTTAGCTAGTCAAAGAAAAGCTCCCAATGCTACAGGTGATTTGACCCAACTTTTGAATTCCATCCAAACGGCTGTTAAAGCTATTCAGTCAGCTGTAAGAAAAGCAGGAATTGCAAGTCTGTGAGTAATAATTATTGTTTTATATTAAATACCTAAAATTTATTTTTGTAAACGATGGCGTAGCGGTAAACCGCTTGTTGCACTTTTCAGAGCATTGTTGCGGGCGATCCAACTTCGTTTACCTAACATAACTTTAGTTAGCGCGCTCGGGCTGCTCATGGTAATGCAATCGCCTCGTTAAAACTGAACCCAAAATAAGCCAGCTGGGGACCAAGGCTTCATCTAAATACGTCAATGCATTTTTTGTTGAAAATCAAATTACATTTTTAATTAATTATGCTTCAAAATAGTTCATAGCGACTTTGCTTTTGCGGTGTGGATTGTTGACAATAAAAATTGACTTCTTTCATCCAGTACATCTTTCTAAGCAAAACTTACAGATCCTCAATTGTATCAACTTTAATTAATTTACAGGTTATCTTTGGCTTATAATTTGATTACTTCCAAGATTTTTTGAATTTTGGATTATATTTATAATACAGAACCAGAGATGAAAATGTTTTCTTCTTTCTTCTCATGTAAGTGGTGCAGAATGCTTAGTATATTTATTCCTTATTATTAAAATTGAAGCACCAAGAATAATGAGCACCATTAAATATATATATTATAGTGGAACCTCGGGTTACAAACTTAATTTATTCTGTAAAACTGTTTGTAAACCGAAACAATTATTTCCCTACGAATCATTATAAAATGTATTAATCTGTTGACCCAAAGAAAGTGGCCCTTTATTTTCTATTTCTTACTTGGAATCCTATAAAAGCAATAAAAATATCATAGTTTTAACTCAAAAACAGTCAAAAGTAACAAGTACCAAAAGAATAAACGTAAGAACAAACCTTATTTTAACTTATCTTAAAAAATAGTAAATTGTTGTTTGTTTTGTTCTCCTTCCATGAAAACATTGGGTGCTTGAAATTCATCAGGTTCCTATCTCACAAAAACCTATCCAACAATATTTGTTTCTTCTTGCTTTTTATAACGTTGCTGAAATGAGACATATATTATTATCATTAAACAAATTTATAACACAATGTGATAAAGTTTTATCAGGATGATATTTTTGTACAAAACTTGGCGCCGCCTCACTCCATTTCGCCCACATTTCGTGAATGAACGTTTCTCCATTGGACAACACGGCCCCAAATGACACGGCACCGGCACAGGCCCGTCGCCGGCAAGTAAATCTCTCTAAACTGAATATTTTCTCATTCAATTTAGAGAGATTTACTTGCCGGCGCTGGGTCTGTGCCGGTGCCATGTCGTTAGGGGCCGTGTCGTCCAATGAAGAAACGCTCAATGGAGGACCTAGGAATATTTTACATTCGTTCATCAGTCTCCGAAAATAATATTTGCCGTATTTGTGACTTCCGGCCTGTTCGCTGTAAGCCGAAATTCTGTTCGCAAGCTGAAGCACTTTTTGCCATGATTTTTGTTCGTAAGATGAATTGTTTGAAAACAGAGTCGCTCTGAGCTTTCACTGTATACATATTTCAGGTATTTTGAAGTTAGTACTAGTAAGGCAATATTTTGAAGTTGATAGTTAGGTCGAAATGTTTTGTCTGAGCATCTCTAACTGTGCTGATTTAGCATTTTTAATGGTATGATTTAATATACTCCCTTTAGAATTACAACACTCCTTTTAAAACTGTACTTGTTTATACTCACTATCTTGTGCACTTTTTGCATCTCAACGCTAACTTAGTTTCAAATAAAATGAAAAGAATCACATTCGATTATTCAACTGAACGATGGGGCTAAGTCCAAGATAATGGTCCCATTGCATATACAACGAAAATGAGTATTTCACTATATTATTGAATGTGCTAATAACAAAATGAAAGATAATTTACGCTTAAATAGTAAGTATTAAATTAGATATTACACTTTAAAGTTCCGAAAAATGCACTGCTTATTTTGACAATATATGACGTTAGGTTAGGTTATTAGGTTTGGTTAGGTTAGGTTATTAGGTTTGGTTTGTTTAATTTAGATTACGATTATTTTAGTTAGATTAAATTAACAGGACGTTAAATTATATATTGAAATACTTATTTTCATTGTATGAACAACGGGACCATAGTCTTGGATTATTCCGAACGATGGTAATCTCTACTAGCAAAATCTGTTATTGTACTTCTTTTTTGTCTTTCCGCTCTAGTGGTAGCTTGTTGACTGTTCAGGTACCTACTGTTTTTCCAAAAATCTTTGTTCCATTCCCAGGCCTGGAGTTCCTAATGAATTCCCTTTTCATCAAAAATAGTTGGTCACCTTATTTATTTCATAAATTTTTATTGAAAATTTTCACCTGTTTTCAGTTCTCCAGGATCCAATCCTTGCATTTTTGCATATATCAGTCTCTTCCTAACTATCATAAGATTACTTAATTTTTTTCCATTTTCTGAGAATCTCTTTCCTGCTGGTACATTGTTGATCTCTACATGGTACCTCTATATCCCGTAAGGTTAATTCGTACAAAAAAGGCATGTTTTTGTGAATTTTTTGTGACGACACCGTTAAAATCTCTTTATTAAAACCAATGGTACATTAAAGTATGACATTCGAAGAATATTGTGTAAAATTTTCACGAAGAAATGTTAATAAATACGGCAATGGCAGCAATTATTTGGACGTGTCTCGAAAAAAAGTAGAATTGCGGTGCCCCTCATAACTTGGTGCTGGATCATTGAAATCAAAAAAAACAAAGTTCATTCGTTAGATAATAGTTTTCTCCAGGTAACGCTGGGAGGGTTTTTCGAAATTTCAATTTTTGATTTTTTTTTAACACTTTGAAGAGAAAAACGCGATTTTTTGCGAAAAAAATCTGCTAATTTCTTATTAAAAAATAAAAATTATCAACAAATTTGAAAAAAAACTCTCCAGCGTTACCTCGTAAATTATGTACAGAAATAGTGTTCAAAATTTCAAAAGAATCTGTGTAGTTTTGAAGTTATGAGGGGCACCGACTTTGAAAACGCGAGTTGTGGGGAAAACGCTTTAAAGTTTTAAACACTAAAAATCTGGTATAAAACGTTCATAAGAAAATTTTATCGGCTTACCTCACACTGAATCATCAATGCCAGGTCCATAAAGGATAGGCTTGATGGCATCCAAAACATCCTTGGGAAGAGCACTGTACGTGTGTTTGAACGAATCCACTGCATTAGGGTCGGGTAGGTATAAAAATTCGACTCATAACTTCGTCAGTTTTGTTCCAATCGACTTGAAATTTTGACACAATATTCTTGAGATATTATTCATTCAGTTAAAAAAATAAAAATTAATCAAAAAAAAAATTCCTTACTCCCCCCTTAACAGAAATATCTGAGAAAGTCATACTTAAGCATTCAAATATTATTATAATCACAATAAGCTTCGAGTCATTAATTTGTCTCCTTGATAATCTTGAAGGAGTAGTTATGTTCACTGTGACAAACATCTAGCACCGTCCATACATGTTGGCGTATCAGAGAATAGTCGTAGTGTTTGCAGACTTCATCAAATCTGTCCACTTTGATGATTTTTCATAAGGGGGTGATTAATTAAAAATGCCTGTGTCTTAGCTATTTCCGTGGAGCTCCTCTGCCATGACTGAGATAATATAATGTTCTGGGGAACATTTGTCTCATACAGAAAAGAGGCTCATGTTCTTATTTACATATGAAATATCCGATTTGCAAAAAATTTCAGGCCATGCGTTCCTAGGATTGAAAGATGCAAAATAATCATGAGCATCTTTCATTATTTAAAAAAAAATATTGAACTCAAGACACCATTTTTTTCATTCCATATTGTATCTTAGTGTTGTACTTTATTTAAACTATTCCATTTCGAGCACTGATTGTTAAAATGCTATAAATACCAATGCAATCTATTCTAAGGTCAACAACAATTTAATTTGTGACTGGAGTGTTCCACTTTCAAAATCTAGTGAATGATTTTCATTTAACCTCTGTTAAAACATGTATTATATTTTACAGCCATGGCATATCAGGAGAAACTAATATTCAAGGGGAGGAAGTCAAAAAGTTGGATGTTCTCTCAAACGAGTTGTTTATTAATATGCTCAAATCTTCTTTCACAACATGCTTACTTGTATCAGAAGAAAATGATGACGTAATAGAGGTATGTTAAAATTATTACAGTGGAAAATAACATTTTTGTTGTTTAGTATTAATATTTTAGCAATAATATTTTTTTATGACTGAAGTGAAAGTATTGACAATCCCAATAAGCACATAGAAGGATTCTTTTATTGCGGTATTTGAAATGGTAAATCAGCAAAGAAAAACAGTAATATTAAAGAAAATATTGGCATAGTTAAAAAATATTTTATATATTAACAATATGTGCATATTTAATATTTCAGCGTATATTAATGAGATTTTATGTTTATAAATGTAAAAGGTTTCAGTCTTGATAATCAATTTATTTATTTAAAAATTAATAACTAAATTTATCCCTTTTCACAAGTATTTAGTACCTACATGATTATTTTGAACCTACATGATTATTTTGAACCTGCTCTTAAATTTGTATGGTTGTAAAGAAGTGTTTATAATTATTGGCAGATTTGCAGTTGTCCTATGATAATTTAATTCATCGATGATGGCCCTTTAAAAATTATTTCAAGAGTTCTTACCACCATTAATATAGAAATCAGAAACAAAAAGTTGGAATAATTATGATTACAGTGAAATTTTAACTGTACAATATTTTGAAATATTAAAAAAAATTACTTTTGTTTTAATTTTTACGAACTCATTTTTTGAACACAATATAAAAAAATCTAATTTTATTTTCAATAAAAAAACATATTTTCCAAAATGCAAAGTGAAGAGAATGGTTTACAACGGTACACATATGATATCATCTGAAAGCAGTAAATATTAGGTGTACCAGAAAATAATGTTTTTACACAAATGGAGTGCATTTCATGATTTTTTATTTATTTAGTTGGTAGTTATGAATTTATATACAGTAGACTCCCAATTATCCAGGGTCGTATTAACAGAGTTGCGAATTAACAGGGACAATAAAAGTTTTTTTTATTTTTTTATATATTTTGAGATTTTTTATAAAATGTTTTTTCTATCAACCAAATAATATTTCTTAAATAAAATATAACACTTGTGAAGTTATGAACGTGCAGAATTGTGAAATTGTGAACAACCCGAATCACGTGATTTCGGGAAACCCTGTCAATAGCATATTTCTTTTGACACAAATAGAAGAGTGCACCTCAATAAAAACAAATATTTTAGACTTATTTTTATTGTTTATTCTAACTAACTAACTTAACTAACTAACCATCACGCCGTTTCCCTTGGGGGTAGGCAGAGAGGATAGAGCGCCATACTCTTCTGTCCTGACATACAACTTTCGCTTCGTCTACATTCATACATCTTCGCATTATTCTCTTATTTTATATGCTCAATATTGTATTTTCGTGTCCTTTGACTGTAGGTAATTAGGTTTATTTTTTACTTCCTTTCTTTTAACTCGTGGCGTCTGCTTTTCTGACGAAAAGCCTTTGGATCGATTTTTAACCCTTTTTCCGTGATCTATCAAATTTTCGATAAAAAAATAATAATTATAGTATAATTTTGGATTTTTAAAGTTTTAATGGTTTTTCATACAAATAAGTAAGTTGTATGGAGATTCCGACGCATATGGTAGACACGAAACCCGAAAATGAGAAAGGGAGTATTGTAAAAACTTGGTTTTTATGGGTTACTTTTTTCGCCATTTTAATAATTTAGAGTTGCGTATAAATTTTGCATTAGTGTTGTTGTTGCGCATCAAGTGAATTCGCCCTATTTTATGGTTATTAATTTTATTTAGTAAAATTATATTATTATTTAAATTATTTTCCTTTTATATTATCATACTAGCTGTTCGTACCCGGCGTTGCAAGAGTTAAGGATTAAGTCGAAAATAAATTTAAGGGGAAACAAAGGTTCGATTCGAAATAGGTTATCGTCGCGTCGTGATGGTTCCAGAATCTATTGGGTTTTTCGAGACCTTTGTAGAAGTTTCCGATTTACTTTTAAAAGAGTGCTGTAAAATCCTCAATTACGTGTAATTCTTTCGATAATTACTATCTCGTTTCAATATCTTTTTGTATTATAAAGTGTTTTTATATTACTTAATAATATGCATAAATTTTTAAAATCTTAATAAACTTGTCCCATAAAATTTCACAATACATTTTCATCGATAAAATCTTCTAACAGAGGCAACAACAATAATACATAATCTATTGATTAAATACTTTCCAAATAATTAGACACACCTCAAAATATTATCAAACTGAATTTGCTCGAGATTAACCCTTTAAGTCTGTATGTTGAAAATTGATATTTTGTAGAATATTTTTTTAAATAATATTTTAAATTCTCTTCATTAAATGATATATGTACATGGTACAATTTTTTTATTTTTTTTATCATTATAACAAAACACGATAATAAAATATATTATGTAATTTATTAAAAAAAAAGTATTCTATCATAAACAATAGTGACTCACAGAAAAATTAACGGCTTCGTAATATACTCGGGGAAGGGTAAATATGGTCAATGCGGGGAAGCCTCAGTAATTTATTTTAGTGTAGTAAAATGCAACATGGACCCTCATTATAACGAATCTGCGTTATAATGAGGGTCCATGTTGCATTGCGAAACGGAGGTTACCTGCATTCTTGATTTGCCACAGTTTTATACGTTGATCTATTGGTATATTTTTGATTTGTCGCAATATTACAGTTATAATATACACAAATTATTTGTGTACATGCTTATCGCATAGCAAAGAAAACAAACGTACACAGACCGCTATCCATGTGTATCACATTGAATTATGGGGTTATCGCACCAAACCATGTAAATTATTTTTTTAATTATAATTACTAGCTGGTACACCCATGGAAAATCATGTTAATTTTGAAGCTGAAAATTCATGAATAAGAAATCATTTATTTTTTTAAATTGATTTTATTTTTTAAACTAAAACTAGCTATAACCCGTCAAAAATGATGGTACTTTTACATGTTAGCTCCTAAGGAATAAGAATTTATTAAAAAAAAAATTGCTATAAAGAAGATAAGGACGTTACACAAAGTTACGCTGAAAACAGACAGACAGACAACGAAATATTATTATTGGGATAATATAAAAATGGAAGACTGTAACCCTTGTGTGTTGCCTGAGTAGTTGTGTGTTGCACGCTGATTGCACGTCACATTCTAATTATCTAATGTTGCAATTTCAGTAAGTTACGAACAGACATACAGACAATGAAATTATTATATTTAAATAGATTACTTCTTAAATGATTTCCCATTATTATTGATGGGTTATTCTGGAGTACAAGTCTTAGTATATATGTCATAGTAAAAATATAATATTTACGAAAAAGCTCCAGTCACTTCAATTACCAACAATTATTTATCAAAAAAATCACTAAACTGAATGTGATGTTGAAGATATATATAAAGATTGAATATAAGATATATTTTTCAAATTTTGTTTTGGAATGTTCTCTGCTTAATTTACGTTGTGAGTATTTGAACTTTTTGGCCTGAGAGGTCGGATACATGTGGAATAATAACCCAAACAACTCTGCAAGAATTGATAAATCCCTATAATTTACCTACTTGTGATGGATTTGAAATGTTTACTACATATTTAGATAAAATAATATCTGTTCAACAGGTTGAAACGGAGAGACATGGAAAGTACATAGTATGTTTTGATCCGCTAGATGGCTCATCAAATATTGATTGCTTGGTTTCAATTGGTTCCATCTTCAGCATTTACAAGTAAGAATTAGTTTTATTATTTCATTTTCTAATTTTTTATTTATTTTAACATGTCTGCGATTGTCATTTTGGTCCTAATTTCGCATAAAAAATTTAAAAGGTTTCGAAATCTGCCGGATGCAGATAAATGGATTAAACTTGTTGATACGACATGAGCCTTTGTAGAGGAAGTAGGCCCTCCACGTTATCTGACACTAATAATATATAGATAAAAATATTTTATCATAATGCAGGTTACTTTTCTTTTAAGACATTATTTAAGTCTTTATGAAAAAAATCTATTGCATCTTTATAAAAATAAATACTCTTTTCTCGTTCAGAATTTAAGAAAAGAATTTGACTTTCTTTTTCTCTTTTTACTCTCTTGTCCAGATTTTATGAAAAAATATTCTCTTTGTTTTTTTTATTACTCTCGTCTCGTTCAGAAATTAAGAAAAGAATTTGACTTTCTATTTAAAATCCATTAACTTTTGCTTTTCTTCTTTTCTTGCCGTATAAATTTTTCAGACATTGGCTGTTGTACTATCGTTATTTTGTATACTGCAGCCCCGAAAAGTTCCACAGCAGACTGGCCAAGCCACTGCCTCAGGGCTTGGCCAGTAACCTAGTAACCATGTAACCTAGTCAGGCAACTTGAAACATTTTAGATTCAACATGCTTCAGGTTGTCTTATCGTTACTTCGGTAAACGTACAGAATAGTACAGTGCATGAGTAATGCGAGAACATAGTAGCTGGCCAATCGCATTCTGACATACCTGACCATATGAAGATTGCATGAGCTTGCTCAATGATTTGCGGCATTTGATTTCAATAAAAATACAAACGTTTGTTTTCAAATAAATTTACTCTGAATTGTTATCAGCAAATTTAAAATGAGAAAATCAGGAACCCGTGTACAAATATTATCTTTCTTATGACATTATTATTAACTAGGCAATTTTCATTATTTAACTTTTACATTTATCTGAAGAACTTGTGCCATTTGCTAGTATTACCATAAAAGTAACATTCAGACTGTTGCTGTCCAATTCAAATCTACAATCACTTTTCAATCAAGGTACACCATTGATACGGTTATTATATTGAATACTTTTAACCGATACATTTTTATAAACTGTTTTTTTTTTGTGCCTTATCAAGTTTTGTGTAAATAAGTTCATTGAGGGTAAAAAGATAATAATTTCTGACCGTAAGTAACATTTGGGTGATTAGAAAAATTATCATTCATATTTTTGTACATGGTGTACGTGTTGTACTAACACAGATGTTGTATTTGTCAACATTATCTTTTTATTGCTTTCTATTATTTGCGTCATATTATGCTTGTACCATAAAAAATTAAGTATTATTTTGCAGGCGCGTGCAATATTAAAGCATTACGTAAACATATATATTTTGGAAAAAACATTGAAATAAAATATTTAAAAACTGGATAATATTATTATTATTATTGTGATGGAGTATTATGAGATATGAGGCATTCCATCGTCATGGGTGGGACATTTTTCTAGTAAATTATTATAGATTTGTTAAAATTTTACAACATATGCAATTTGTAATATGTATTTCTTTTTGAAAAAAGCAATAATTGAGCAACAGAACATAAACAAAATGTTTTTGACAAACATTTCTTATGACTAAATGGACGAAGAATGTACCAGTATTATCTCCAAACAAAATAAAGTAAGGTTTATGTTGTGTTGCTCAATTATTGATTGAAGATAGGATAAGTTGCTTTCTTCAAAAGTAAATATTATAAATTGCATATATTTTGTAAAGTTTTAACATATCTATGAAAATTCACTAGAAAGATGTCATCGGTGTAGTGGTCATGACGCTCGCTTAGTGATCATGGTGATCGGTGGTTCGAGTCCCATTCCAGGACACCAGCAAGTTGGTCCTATTTTCATAGTACAAATGTTTAGCTTATTTTGAAAATAGTAAGAATGTTGATGCAATATACATTCCGTATTCGCATCACTATTTAAAATATATATATATATATTCTCACTGCACGCCCCTGTTATTTTATCACCCATCATGCAGTAAAATTATTAGTTCACTCAAATGTCTACAATAATAATGTGTTCATAAAGATTTACAAAAGTTAAAAGCCAAAATCTCTTCTTTATTAGATTTGCATTTTGCTTCTCTGGTACAAATTTACAAAATTACCATTATTTTTTAAAAATACTACATGAATCTCAAATTAAATTCTGTGGAGTTTGTTCTTGGTGTCAGTTAAACTTGAAACAAGCAGACCAAACAAAATGGAAATGAGATCATTAAAGCTAAATGAGCGTAATAAAATAATGATGGAAAGTTTACATAAATAATTTGTAAATATAGAATGTTTAACTAATGAAATGATTTTCTGATGAGTGTACACGTCAAGTCAAGGATGGCCATGAAAAAATAGTGTCAGAAACCTGAAAAATGTAACTTACCATCATGCCGTTTCTCTGCAAAGATAGGCAGAGACTATCCTTTATGTCACACCTTCTCTCCTGCTCCACAACTTTTGTAGATCTTTTCATGCTTTGGTTGTTAAATATATGTGTTTTATTTATCTACCTACCTTTATAAATAATTGTATGGATATTTAATAATTTATAATGCCATGAATATGCAATATTGTCCACAATTGTGAGATATCTTTTAGTGAAATCAGTCTACCATCATATCTTTTTTTATTATTCACTCTAGGAATATGAGTTAGATAAATAAATGGAAATCGATATACACATATGTATAGGAATAAAACACCATAGCCATTTTATTCTGATTTTTTAAATATTTCTGGCACCTTCCACATTCATCTTTACTTATATTTTCCATTTGATTGAATGGTGATCTACATTGTATGTAGTGTAACACATTTAAAAAATGATTTTAAATAATGACGCATACATGGAATATGTAATACTAGGAATACGTCATTTAATATTCTTACTATTTTCAAACTAAGCTAAACATCTGCACTGTAAAAAATAGTCTGGTCTAGAATGTGACTCAAACTCTGACCACTGAATCACTAGGCATGAACCATCAATATTATAACATATTATTCCAGGCCGCCCTCCGAACAACAAAGCTTTACTTATAAATTTTGTTTTAATTTTTCTTAATGTTTTTCTGCTAGTTTGAAGATTTTAATATAAATATACAATAAATTTTGTGGCCCTGAAACGGGCCTTTGGATTATTGTTCTCGCTAAAAGAGAATTGTTAGTCTAAAAAGGACTTTTTATATTGTTCTTTGCTGCGACGAGAATAGATAGCCCTAAAAATATTTTTTTAAATATTGTTCTCAATACAACGAAAGTTGAAAGCCCAAAAAGGGCTTTTTTCTTCTTTTTATTGTTCTACACTACCTTCGCTTCGGTCCAGTATCCAAACTACCAAGAGTTTTTATTTTCAACCTTCACTACGTCCTGCTCTTGCCGTCAAAACCAGCTAGTGAAAATTAGAGAACCACACCTACTCTTACAGGCTTTGTCCTGTACGTGACATAAATGTTAAATTTTTTTAATAGAAAAACTTCGGAAGGTGAACCCCAGCTATCAGATGCTTTGCAGCCCGGTAATAAACTGGTTGCAGCTGGCTATGCCTTGTATGGTTCAGCTACCATGATGGTTCTTTCCTTTGGAGATGGAGTCAACGGCTTTATGTATGACCCCTCCATTGGAGAGTTTATTCTGACAGATCCCAATATGACCATCCCTGAACGAGGCAAAATATATTCTATCAATGAAGGTAAATAAAAATTGAACATTGCTTTTCTTTTCACTTTTTACTTCAGTTACGTAAATACAAAATTAATTATATAACTTATATTTATATGAAAATATAATACGTATCTGTTTGGATCAATAATACTTATATACATATATGTGTGAACATTAATCTTACCTTTTATAATTAAGATAAATTATAAAAGTCTCACAGAGAACTAAATAATTACTAAAGAGAAGACTAAATTGGTGAACATTGTGTCGTGTAGAGTAATCTCTTAAGCCAGCTCATACAGGTTGTAAGCTATCGTATAAAAGACTTAAATAGCTTTGTCTCTGAGACTTCTATAATTTATTTATCTTAAATCCCAATTATAACAATTTTGATGTCTGTCTGTCCCCATAACTTCGTTTAACATCCGTAACTTTATAGGAAATTTTTTTCTTTTTTTTTACAAATATTTTTTATATAAAATAAATAAATACTTGTTCCTTAGGAAACGACATGTAATTTTTGACGGGTTACAGCTAGTTAAAATAATAATCCCGCAATGGACGAATCCAGTAATTGTGTTCTCGAACATATCAAAATATTGTTACCTTTTATAATTTATTATCTGGGAAAAGTTGTGAAGATTGTCATTGATAGTTCGCTCCATTACTTAAATGAGTTTTTTTTCAAACATTTTTATTAATTATTATGTAAATACTGATCTGGCCAAACATATTTGGCACCCTGCATAAATTGTCATTTTTCTTTCTAAGGTGGGATTTTAAAAATACTGTAATTTTGTTTATTCAAGAGCTATATTTAATATTTTGCTTGTATAATGGTACATACTCTTTTTTGCACATTTCTTACTAATTTTCTAACGTTGATGTTTCGGCACAATACTGCAGGGGCATGCAGTGAGAACAAGAAGCATGACTTTTTCCTAAGCATATATTTTGAAAAGAAATGGAAACAAGATATATGTATATCTTGTAATATTCCTATCGTAATAATAACATATAATTCTGATTTTAATATTTAATAAATTCTGATAAATATTTAATTTTGATTTTTTTCCCAAATATATGTTAAAATAAAAGTCGTGCTTCAATGTTCTTACTGCAAGCGCCTTAAATCTAGGTACCCGATTTAAATGAGTAGGTAGTGTTTTTTTTATTATTTATTTTATAGTTTTTATAATTTACTAGATAGTTTATACTTTCAAGTGTTTTTATATGTTTTAAACTATCTTATATTATATATGATGTGGCTAATTTTGATTTCAAATAGCAAATTTTATCAATACATTCCAGGATATACTCAAGTTTGGGACCCAGCCATAGTAGAATATGTGAACTCAAAGAAACATCCTGCAGTTGGTAAACCTTACGGAGCCCGGTATGTCGGTTCCATGGTAGCTGACGTTCACAGGACGATTAAATATGGAGGCATCTTCTTATACCCTGCCACTAAGGATTCTCCAAAGGGAAAGGTACAATAATTGAATATTTATTATTTTGTCTGTTATCAGAAAGTGCTCATTTACAAACTTGTATATGTATATTTCCGACTATTTAATCAATCTTTGCAAATCATGCCAAACACATTTCTTACCTTTCAATTTAAATATTCATTGTATTGATTTCAGCTTCGTCTTTTGTATGAATGTAATCCAATGGCCTTCCTGGTACAGCAAGCTGGTGGATTGGCTACAAACGGAAAGATTCCTATTCTAGACATCGTGCCTGAATCTATCCATCAGAGAGCCCCGATTTTCCTTGGATCCAAGAAGGATGTTGAAGATGTACTGAGCGTTATTAAGAAGCATTCAGGCGGAAAATGAAAAAGACTTGCATCATACTAAAGCATGAAATTGGAGCTATTTTATTATACAAAATATGGTTCGATGGGTTGTGGGTGTAAAGCATTTATTATTTTCTTTTCTGAAGGATATTGAAAAATATATATTTATTTATTGTTAAGTTTGTATGTTTCTTATTATAATCAATATATTATACATTTTTATGATTTAAAAAAAAATGTATGTTTACAGGGAAAATACATGGATAAAAAATGAACTTTGCATTTAGTAATTTTTTTATTTAAAATTTTTTCATACAAAATAAAACTATAAATGCATATATTTTGAGGTCAAAAATGCCGCATTGATTATTAAAAATTGTTTGGAAGACCATAGAAAGGCATAAATTATGTGAATATGGGATTAAGATTTTTTTTTTTTACATTTTAAATACATTTGTATTCACAACTAGATGTTGACAGTTCCTACGTAAACTTGGGGACATCTAAAAAAATACATTTTTGACTTTTTTGTACCAATACATAGAAAATAGTCTTCTCCTCAATACAAAATAAAATAAAAAATGTTTCTATTTTTTTTACAATAAAAAACTAACGTGAAAATGAACAAATATGCTCATTTTGTACATAAAGCCAAACCTCAAACAGCTCTCCCGTAAAATTGATTTTTTGTAGATGCTTATTTTACATAGGGACCATTGATGTATCCTGCTAATTTTATGAATTTCAAACAATTTTTATATGTATACATATATGTATGTATAAGGTACTGCATTTTTGCCCTCAAAATATAAAATTTGAGACAATTAAAGTGGCTATGCACAACAAGGTAAATTCCAATAAATGGTGGTTATGTATAATATTACTCACAAACACATCCACACATTATACTTTCACACGAAATAATACAGTAAAACCCCGATAATTCGAAATTCGACACAATTTGAAATTTTTCAAACCCACAATTCCTAAAATGTTAATTTCATAGTAGATTAACCCGTTAATTCGTAAACCCCGTTAATATGTGATACAAAATAATTTCTAGCCCCTTGGGCCATAAATTAATACATTATGGTTCATATGATTAAAATTTTGAAGTGAGTGAGAATAAATGTCAATATTGGGTACATGGGTAACAGAAATGTCGGGAACTTTGTAATAGCATAATAAATACTGTGTTTTCAAAATGATTTCCTGATATATGCAAAAATAGACATTTTTCACAAAAATAATTGATTTTTTCTTGAGTTTTAAGATTTTTGGGGAATATCGCAATCAAATTTTTTTTGTACATTGAATTTCAAATTAACAAGGTTCTGCAAAATTCAAAATGTTTTTTTCTGGGTCCCTTGAATTTCAAATTAGTTCTACTGTGTATGTTATGTTATGAATTATTAAACTTGTAAGTTCTTATTTGTATTACTACAGTAGAACCTTTCAACATGAATTTGAAAGGACTGTTTCAGTTTAAATTATAAAATAAAAAGTGAAATTGAGGAGTCTATCATCAGGGCTGATGTGTCACATCAACGGATCCTGCAATGGGATCCGAAACACATCACAGGGCAGATTAGCCCAGAAAAAAATACAGAAGATTCTAAACGATAGTGAAAAGTCGAGACATTTTTTATATTGATTAATTTTACATTGTATTCTTTCAATGTCGTAGAAATAAATAAAAGGTGCACATGACAAGGTACATTTATGATAGGCTATGAACAAATAAAAGAACAATCAAACGCCAATAATATTGTGTTTCATAGATATTATGTCACATTGATTGGAGCTAAGTCAATGCATTTAGTTTTGGTAAACTATTGTGTGCTTTTGTGGTAGCTGAGAATAGCATAATTACACTATGTAATGTTTTATAATAACTCTGAAAAACAGCAGAAACCCTGACCCATTTATAATAACTCTGAAAAACAGCAGAAACCCTGATCCATTTATAATAACTCTGAAAAACATCAGAAACCCTGACCATTCTCATCACTATCATCATTATCTCAATCATATCTTCACCTAGACCAAAGAAAGCCCGACAAGTCGAGGATACTGTATCACCATTTTTGTAAAAATTTAACCTCAAAGGGACTTGTAAATTATCTTCTATTAGGAGTTTCTGCTGCATAGACAGTGACTTCTGCGGAAACGTGCAGATTCTATCGTGAGGTCCTAGGGTGACTCAGGGAGGACATGGGAAGAAAACGCCAGGAGGAAGCTTAAACAATTAGCTCTTTTATCAAGAAGACGTAAGTAGTGATGGTTAGAACCATTATCTTAACTAGTTACTCAATAACCTTTACTAGAGATTTATATCAATGCAATTTATGTTAATGGTATCGAGTTGCAAAAACTCAGTTACTAATTGAGCCCTTGCCCGGAATAACGTTGTATCCAACACAAATGTCAATTTTGAGTTATTAATGCAGTTATGTTGGGTATGTTATTATGCATCGTTTAAGGTAGATAATATGTCAAGAAAAAAATATTTCGGCTTCTGGCTGCATTTTAAAGTTACTGGTTTGTGGAAGAACGTTGTACATTGTTTCTCAAAATGGCGTCGCCGCGCGTCAATATCGTGGAGCGTGGTTTAATTCACATGAATAAAGGGAGAAAACGAACATCTAATGTTTTAAACTGGAAAGATATCAAAGCCAATAAGTTGAAGGATGCAGAAAAGGAGTGTTTATCCAGAAAAAATATTATCAAACCTGCAATTGACCCGCCGGAACATGTTTGTGGAATAACGTTGTATATGATTTGGCAGTTCTGATTGATATTGTAATTTCATATGTGACAATATTATTTTGTCGAACGTTAACCGATTTTACTCAATTGATTTATCCATATTGATATTTGAAATGCTTTTTGATAATGATGCTGGCATTATAGTGCTCTTTAAATCGTAACTTAAAATAATACCGATACAGAAAGTTTATTTAATTCCTTGTTCTTTTTCGTAGGGTCGAGTTTGAGCCAAAAATGTTTAAATCCGGGATGTTTTCTCCATTTTAATATCAATATAAATATTCAATAAGAATTCAGGTTACTGAATTACAATAAAAAAAGTAATCATGAGAAATTGAATGTCCGACACCACATTCAGCAAACAGACGGAGATAGGTAATAGGTAGTATGTACAAGAGACTTATCGTTCCGTAAAAGCTGTTTATCTACTGATGATCCCATCACAATCAGAGCCAGAACCTTCCACAAAGAATTAGAATCATGGACCTCCTATAGCCTTCTACCAACTCTTTTTGGAAGAAGGAGAAGATTAGCTACCGTATGGAAAAAAATCATGCAGTTAAGGAGCCTGGAACTAACTTTAATGAATTCCAATCCACTGTCAATAAGGCTGCTAAGCTCAAGGACATCGATGACATTTGTGATTTCATGTTAGATGAGGATGCTGCTTTTAAAAATCATTATTAAGTAAAGCAGAATAAATAAAAAACGTTTTGCGGAATAACGTTGTTTGCGAAAATTTCATATACGTTTTTCCACTGATTCAGCATGTTTTTTTACAATAGATTCAAATTTAATTGCCTTTTTTCCCTTTTTTATATTGAGATTAGTTAAGAATTATATGTTGTTATATTTAAAATATAAAATGTAATAAATTGTAACTGGTTTCATGTTTTCAATTTTTCTCGGAATGAGAGTATTGTTGGATACAACGTTATTCCGGGCAAGGGCTCAATTATCAATATGAAGATCTTAAATAATGGTTATTATGCAACCGGTTAAAATAATGGTTTTGACCATCACTAGATAGCGGGACCGTTTACATTTCACACAGAAGTTTTTTACAAAAGGCATTATGGCGGTAGTTCCACATCAAGCATACTCACCAACTTAGATCTGTGTGACTTTTTCTTCCCCATGTTTGAAGAAGAAAAGATTCGACACAAAGAGAAAACTTAAGCTAAATCAAAAGGGATATTTCAAAGTGCATTATTTTCGTGGCAGATGGGGTGGGGTCGGTGCGTGCACTCCCAAGGGTACCACTTTGAAGGTGATGAATAAGATACGGGTATGGTATAATTTTGTTTATTGATACATTTCGGGAACTTTTGGTTAACACTTTGTAATACATTGCGCATGTGTCAAATACTAATGATTTTTTATTTCAGTGTAGCTGCGGGGTTGATGCATTCTTATAATCCGGCTACGTGCCATATTTGTAGTGAAATATAGTAATACTTGGTTTAATACCAATGTACGCAAGCGTAAATATTATTGATTTTGTATTATTGATGTAATCCAATGTAATACATATATAAATATTACATTGAATTACAACAAAAAATATTGCAGTTGTAATGTTAAACTAGCGTGTTGCATATAATGATGGGATTATTTTATTGCAATAAACAATAAAATGATGTCTTTTTATATTTTCTGAAGGAATAAATTGGGAAATACAAATTCATATTATCCGAGCTCCATTTACTGCATTTCTACAATGTATCAAAAATATTTGAAACTTCGGGGGACGAGAGTTTTGGAACTGGTCGACTAACTCCATAGACGCTGGCTAACCAGCGATACATTTATGTAATTTTCAATATTAAACGATTTCAAATGTCAATATGTAGCACAGAATATACAAATATTGAAATCGGCTAAATTCAAGACACTCGATTTGCACTGAGAGCATCTGCCGTATTGAGGATGCAAACTCCAAGGTTGATGAGATATCATTGATTTACTTAGGCTTTTATGATCTATATGCGATCACCACAATGGTATAAATCTTGTTCTTTGTGTAATGAATAAATTAAGATCTAAGCGAAACAAACTGCTGGAAGACATCCAGAATGTGCGGGTCCAGATCTTGTGTAAACAGGAGTGTCTCCAGGGTGCTGCTGTACTTCTGGACTTGTTCGTGGTGCTAGAAAAAAAATCATATTGAAATTAACTGACAATTGAATTGTATGTGAAGGAAAACAAAAACAATTTTAATTAAATAATATTTGATGAGAATGTATTGACCAAACTTCTAAGGTTTATTAAACACCTCAAGATTATTCCTTTCCTTTTTAAATCTGATTTTTTGATATCTGGAAATAACATTAATTTAATAATATAAAATGTAAATGTGTAACTATGTAATTTTACAAAGTTTTTCAATTTGACAAAACATATATTTTACGAAACTGCTGACTCAAACATATTCCATGGACTGCTATTTTAATTCATAGTTGTATATTTTGTCTAGGAATTAAAAAAGTCGAATTATGTGCAATTTTTATTATTATTATAATTTGTTGTAACATTCTTTTTTATGATACGAGGGGGTACCCAAAAGAAACTGAACTTATTTTTTTAAAAATTTATATATTTAATTTTTAAACAAAAAACCTTCATCCCCTTCAAAGTACTCCTCCACCGGCACGCACTTGTCCAATATTTTATTCTATTGCTCAAATATTTTTTTAATTCGTCTTCTGGGATGCTCGACAGCGCCTCCGTCGTTTTTTTCTTCACTTCAGTAATGTCGGCAAAACGCTTTCCTTTCATGTCTCTTTTCATTTGGGGAAATAAAAAAAAGTCACAGGGGGCAAAACTTCCAGGTAGAAAGCCTGGTTAACTGTCTGACCCTGTGGAAGAAACTCTGAATGGACTGGAATTTTCTTTCAAAGCATACTTCCACACGACCTTGTTTTTGTTCAGCAGTCAGCATTCGAGGCACAAATTTGGTAGACACCTTTGTCATCCTCAAATCTTCCGTTAAAATTCGCTGAACTGTGCTTCAATAGTCCGTCGTCGATCTTCGAGGATAATTTCGCGAATTTTTTCAACATAAATAACAAGGATAGTGATAATCCTATCATGAAATCAGGAGTTTATAGACTTAATTGTAACGATTGCGATAATTTTTATATTGGCAAAACAAAAAGAAATTTTGAAACTAGGGTTAAAGAACATATCAAAGCATTAACTAGCAATATTGATTCTGATTTCGCAAAACATCTAATAGAATTTGACCATACATTTGATATTAACACAGGCTTAAAATTTTTACATTTCAACTATAAGATACCTCAAATAAATAATTTAGAAATACTCGAAATTAGGAAAAATGTTAATATTAAGTCTAATATAATAAATACACAGACGAAATTTTTGCATAATCCTATTTTGAAAATTTTTCCACTTAACATTCCAAATGACCCATAATAATCAACACCTCGAACCCCCCCCTCCCCTCACCAACCCCCTCAACCGCTCCTTCACCGTAATATATTTGCTTGTTTCAACTTTTAAGATTAGTACACAATAATCCTGATGAAGAGAACATTGTTCTCGAAACATGTAGATTTTTTAATCTAATATAGTGGTGAAAACAAAGTAATTTGTGTTTTATTTTAATTTTCATCGGTTCGGGTCGTGGACGGACGGCCCAGAGCGAGGTTTGTCGTCAATTGACATTTCACCATTTTTGAAATGGGAAAACCACTTAAACACTTGAATTTTCCCAATAGCATCATTCTTGTAGGTCGTTTTTAACATTTCAAGAGTTTCTGTGCCAGTTTTTCCGAGCAAGAAGCAAAACTTTACGGCTGCGCGCTATTCACAAGAATCGCCATTGCAAAATGACGAGCACACAAAACAACTCACTAAAAAATGCACATAAACCGAACAGAACCTTCTTTAGCGTTTGGCTTACTGACTCAGGAATGGTGGCTCTATACGCCCCCTAGCAGCAGAACGTGTTACTACAAAAACCCGACCCACTACAAAATCAGTTCCGTTTCTTTTGGGTACCTCTCGTACGAACGAGGAAAGGTCTTTGTTATGAAAACTGTTACATCAACTATAAAAAATATTTTAAAAATCTTAAGTTTTTCTAGCCAGTATATTGACAATAATTCAGAGTACTAAAAGTGTCACATTTTTATACTTTTATTTATTATAATATATAGATTATAGATAACGATAGAGAGATTTTTATATATATTATCTATCTTATTAGCTAGTTTTCTATCTATAGATATCTATCTATAATATATATATATATATCATATAAGTATATATAGATTATCGTATAATCGATCGAAATATAATATATAGACATAATAACAAGCACATATATATATACACGAAACTTTAAAAAAAAAAATAGAGATGCGAACCCCCAGTATGTGTCACATCAATATTCTTACTATTTTCAACTTAGCTAAAGGCTTGTGCTACGAAGATAGGACTAACTTGCTGGTCTGGAGTAAGGTTTGAACCGGCGACCTTTGGATCACGAGGTGAGAGTCTCAAATCACAAGACCAACAAGCTACTTCTGCTTACTTTATTTATCATAAAGCTACACTACAAGCCTACATTTTTCTATATGAAGAGACACACATACAACATAAAAATATAGATTAGCGGTTCCAAAAGATGAATTAATAAAATTCTGATGATTTTTCAAAAAACTGGCTATAACTTTTTCCTTGCAAAATAATCGAGTGCAACATAAAATAAAAATTATTTACGGTGGCCTAAAAAAAAGTTCCACAGTAGTATTGTAATTAAAAAAAACTAACATATTATCAATTTGTTAGTCCAATTCAATCCTATTGAAATTTCTCAAAGAATAAATAACAAGTAGGTAGGTACTCCATAATTTGCTAAGAGAGAAAGATTCAGGAATTGGCTGTTAATTTTAGTGTACACAATTATGAACAATAAATTTAAAGTAAAATACAAAAGAACAGTATGGCTAATTAGCGAGTTACAATGGTTAGAATAAAAAAGTACAGTAAAACAAAAATACTCACAGCTAGAAAGACTTGCTGGAGTCTACCGACGGTCCAGCGATACCAGTGAGTATTGAAATCTACTCCATCAGTATCGCAACGCACGAGGTGCTCGGAGAGGATCATGATGAAGCGCTGGAAGATGATGAGGAACAAACGCTTCTGGTCCACATGGGCAGCTTCTTGTCGCTCCTCCATTCTTTCTACCATCTATCACACAAATCATTATTATGCTTTTGGCTAAAATTACGATGCCTGATAGCAAAAATTTAATGAACTGTAAGTTTAGTATGGGACTTTTTTCTTTTTTGAATATTACATTACAAACTTAAATTCAATAAACACTTAAAATAATTATACACAGTAAAATCTCGTTTTTACACTTCTCTAGATTACTTTTTACCTAGTTACTATTTTTTTCTATTGCTAAAAAAAAAAATAACCCTTTGTATTAGTTCATGTACATCAGTTTGCCTCCAATCCTCTACTTGGTTCAGGTTAACATTTGGGCCCTTATTCTCTAGGTAAATCGCTAAATTTTAGAGGCCGATTATTTTTTTACAGCGCCCATTATCTTCAATTTCGTGTTCTGTAAAAAAATTGGCGGATGCTCTAAACTCGGCCGCTAAATGTCATTTTAAAATCATGATGCATTTTATAATGATTTAAGAAAAAAAATTCAAGAAAGTGCGTAAAACATAATGAAATGCGAATTTAACAATACAAACTAATGAAATACTTTAAAAAACGATTCAAAAGTTAATACGTTGCAGCGGCTGTTATTTAGATCGCGCCGTCACGATTTTCACGTCACAAAACGCGAGTGAAAACCCCACCGCGCCGTCACGATTTTCACGCGCACGAATTGCTGTTGGTAAAATGAGTACAATTAGTAAAAAAAAAAAGCATTATTCAAGCGTTACAAACACTTACATACATTAATTAGTATGTCCCTTTTTACATTACTAACGTAATTTGTACGCGCTCGAGCCGGAGCCCAAACACAAAAGATCGTAACTGCTGCGTTGAAAATTCATCTAATGTTGGCATATTGAATTTTTGGAAAGAAAAAGTAAAATTCATAATTTCGCTCATAAATTTCAGTGAATGTGGAATTGATATATTGAATTTTCTAAATGATTCGGTGTAAAACCGGGGAAGTGAAAAAAAATTCATCCACGTAAATTGCGTGAAATATTTGTATGGGAGTGTATGGAGATGAAATGGGACTTCGAATTTTCGGTGTAGATAGCGGGAAAACGTGAAAACGAGGAACATAAAATCGAAGTTTTACTGTACATTCAAAAATCAAGGGAGAACTGTCAATAGTATACATGAGCAACATATATATGTATAACAGCAAAAAAAGAATTACTGATTATTTGAGTGTTGTTTGTTACAGGATTAGCTACACGAATATAAAATTATTCATGTAATATATATTTTTTAGTGACATTAACTATTGTATCAATAATTTATTGCTATCATGCATAGCAAATAATACTCACCTCTTCTGTTGGTTTATCAGCCGATTCCACTTTCTTTTTTTTATTGGTGGCCGGTTGAGAAGCATCGTCCTCAGACTCACTGCTTGAAGATTCTGCTCTGGCCAGTTTTTCTCGAGCCTCTGACAGTTCATCACCTAGAAAAAACATGTATTATTATTTAAAATCTATGGAAAAAAAATTAAAGACGGAATCATTCAGAAATATTTTCAGCTATATTGAACACAATTGTTTTTTGATTTTCTGCAATTGAGAAGATGAAAACATTATTCTTTAACTAAGGAAAAAAAACTTACTTAGTTTAGTTACATGTTTGTTCATTTTCTTGATTGTTAAATGCAGAATCTCCCACAGGTAAAGCTTGGTGAATTCCCCCGTCATTTCCTTTGAGAATATCCACGTGGCCACGGCAGAGCAGTCAACAATTTGAGTCTTCAGCATCTTGTCCACGAGGACCACCATCATCTGCTGGTGCGTGTGCCACAGTTCAAACATGTTGCGCAATATGCAGATCTGGGCTTCCTCAGATTCCGCTAATATCTGCAAGGAATTTTTTTGAAATTGAATAAATTTATATATTTATCACCCATAAATTTAGTAAAAATTCAATGAATGACTCAATGTCACGCAATGAGAATTGCGCTGAATTATGAATGTTATATTTTTAGGAATGTCTCCAAGGCATTGAGAGATATAAGCATTTATTTATTTTTTGACATTATCATTATTTTCTTTGTATGACCTCGACATTCTAGATATAGAGTTAAAAGTGGGCCATATTTTTATTGAAAGGTGAAAGAGAAAATGTATTATATGTCCTAAGTCGGCGACTAGGAACTTTCAAAGTTATGTTTTCGACTACAATATTCTGAATCAATATTACCATGAATTATATTATATAGGTATACATATTAGGTCAGCAATTATAGCTAGACCGCATTCAAAAGAATGTGCGCAAAAAATATGTGTGTTGTTACGTCGCAAAAAATTAACACAAAATAGGTTTTTCTAGTAAATAAGTAACCTTTCTTAAACTAAATAATATATATTTATTTGGAATATCATATTGAGGCTTGTAATACGGGCTTGCCAGGCAACTTTCCCCCCGCTTTCTTCTTACCGGATAAAGCTAGGAATGGTCTTTTGATTGTGGTCGATCTATAGTCTTCTAACTTCCAATTTGTCTACATAAAAATATTCTAAGCGCTCTTGATAAGATATTAAAGTGCTGCCCAGATTACACTTAAATATAAGCATGCGAAGAAATTTTTGCTGTACAGATTCTATCATATTTTTGTAAGTTATATAATGAGTTGACCAAATGATAGAACCAAATTCCAAATTGCTGCGAACCAATGAATTAATTGTATAAACACATTAATGATGATGGTTTTTTTTAATCGTTTAGAGTTGGTTAAGAATGGTTGAGAGTACTAATTGTCATTAACCGTTTGATTGCCAATCGTCGACTTTCGTCGATTCGTGTTTTAATGAAGATTGCCGATCGTCGATTGCGTCAGTCGTGTTTTGATTCGCGCGTACGTGGGGTGTGGTGCTGCGGCGTTGGTAAATATTATTGTAATATTATCTTAATAGTTGTAAGATCGTAGTAAACCGTTTAAATTTCAGATTCATTTATTATTTTTTTTATTTTAGTTAATTGAAAAACTATAATGTCGAGCGCGTCCTCTGAAATGTCTGACAGCGGGAACGACCAGGAAAGAATTTACGTCGCTGTGTGGTCTGTAGTAATAAAGATGGTGCTGGGCTGCGTAGATCAACGACTATTTGTGCGTATTGTAAGAAGGGTGACCACACGGCGTGTGCAGGAAAGCACAGTTGTTGATTTTTTTTTGTTTTTCTATTTTGTCTTTCTTTTTTTCTGTATAAAATACTGTATTCATTTATACAAGCGTTTTATTTCAAATATTTCGATATTCTTTAATAAAACACCGAAAAAATAATCAAAATCCATGAAAATTCAAAGAATTTATGGGGTTTTAAAAAAATATATATTTTCAAAAAAAAAATGTTTTTTTGGTGGCATTTTACAAGCAACTGTATGAATTTTTTGGCACTCAAACGGTTAAGTATCAATCGTTCCTCATTTTAAATAAAAATTTCTGCTAATCAAATACAAAAAGGGAAAAAATCATGTTTACTATTCACTGACGCATAACAAAATTAATTAAATAATTTTCATTTACTCTTAGCGAAAGTATGATCTGTTGCCATCTATTGCTTGTGTTGCTATTAAAAACCCATGCAGCCGTGTACCTCTGGACAGATGCTGATCTATGTATTATTCTTCTATAATTGAATACGCTAGCAGCATTCGTTCCAATTCTTTTGTTTCAGACAAAAACTGGGAAGATTAGAAAGTTGACTCTGTTTGACTCTGTTTGAATATCTAGTTAAAAAAACATTTCTTAAGCGTATTAACTACAAATTTAATATGAATTTTAACTATTTGGACTCAACACAATTTTATAAATTGGACACTCTTGAAAATAGGTGAATATTGTCAGATCAATCTTTCCTTTTCAAAATTATTCATAATCTTATTGATACTCCTGAAATCACCAGCTTGCCATCCTTCCACTTTCCACTCAGATCTATCAGAGAGAGTTACCTCTTTTCCCTTCCAATCATACCAATAATTGGAATATATACGCTCAGATTGTAATTCCCTCTTGAATTCAACAGATATTTTTAATACCATATTTGAAGAGTATCGTCATACGGTGAGGCAGATACTAGAAACTTGTCCCCCTCATGCATTATATACATTACGAATCCTTTTATGTTTAAGTTAAATTTAGAACAATCCATTAAAAAATGTAAAATGTCTGTAAAATTATCTTACAGTCATATCTGTCATTTTTATGAAATTGTCTTATCTGTGTCATCCTTTAATTGTGAAAGACAACTAATTTTCCTCTGTACCTTCTGAGTAATTATGTCTTTCTATTGGATGACCAAATAAAATAAAATAAATCATGCCAGTTGTTTCTGAGCTTGTCCATAGTAGATTGCGTCACGGTTTTCTTTCTTTTTAATTAATAACATACTTAATAGTAATAATAAATAACACAGTTAAATAATTATGCAACCTTTGAATAATTATTAAGTACAACAACAGCTAAACGATACAATTGTTTAAAAATGAAAAGAAATGGTACCTTAAACACATAATGAAACTTGGATATGGCCGCAAAGCTATGCGAAAAGCTCTTTGAGCCAAGATTGAGCAACGTCTGCACGAAGACGTCTATCTTGAGAGGATTGTAAGGAGTGTCAGCCGAGGGAGCTTCACCCTCCGCCTCTGCACGGGGATTAGGCAACTCCCGGAGTACATTGAGCGCCTCCTCGGGTGAGCAGCGCTGGCGCACAGCCACCACCAGCTGGTGAGCTGCCTGGGTACCGGGAAGGGAAGCTGAAATAGCACAATTATATTTAATAGGAACATAAGATAATAATACACTTTTAGAAAAAATATTTTTGAAACGGTAACAATTTTTTCCAGGTTTTAGACGCATGATTTTCCACATAACATACATTTCCATTGTACACAATTAAATCTCTAGCATTCTAAGGGCCTGTTGTTTAACAAAGAGTAATAGTTGAGCAAAAATCATAGGTTTTTACAAAAACGGGTGCTCTGATTGGTGGAAAATGCAAAAATCTATGCTTTGTTTCTCAAGTATTACTTTTACTCCTGATTAAACAATTGGCCATAAGATAAGGACGTATAGGCCAATATTTTTTTTTTAATTTTTCATGTCAATGGTTTATTAAAATACTACTGCATTTTTGTTTATTTTATGAAATAAAAGAAGCCATATTATACCTCCTCCTATATTCTCACTTTCAAATAAAGTAAAAATTATGCATCTATATATTTTTAATAATTCTGTCATGCACATTTCTTAGCTTCAGTTCAGGCATGGTTAGGTGAATCATTTAATAATTTCATTTTTTTTTTTTTAAATAAATAGAGATGCGAACACGGAATACGTGTCACATCAATATTCTTACTATTTTCAAACTAAGCTAACCGCTTGTGCTATGAAAATAGGACTAACTTGCTAGTCTGGAGGTTCGAACCCGCAATCTTTGGATCACGAGGCGAGTGTCCTAACCACAAGACCAACAAGCTACTTTACTTCATCTATTTTTCAGAACATATTCTCAATATAACAAGGTTGTTATATTTGTAATACAGCAAACTACAGGGGACATTAGAAGTAAATGTAATGCTGGCTGCACCTTTGAAGAAAGAATAGAGAAAGGATCACTGAGATGGTTTGGTATGGAACGATGAGTGAAAAGATGTGGAACGGATGAGTGAGGAAAGGATAGTAAAGAAAATTTATGAGGTGAGTGGTGAAGGCAGCAGAAACAGAGGGCATCCGTGGAGGACGCGGCATGATCGGATAAATCGAATATTGGAGGATGGCCCCGTTAGAAATTTCAACAGCCGAAGAGCGTGCATGAGAAGTTGTATAAAAGTGGACAAAGCAAAAGTGGTGGTCCAGGAAAGAAGAATGTGGCATGCTATCCTCTCTGCCTACCCCTTTGGAAAACGGAGTGATGGTTGATTAGTTAATTATAGGAGATATACACGAAAAGTTTCTATGCGAAATGTCAAGACATCTGTCAAACATCAAAACTGATAGATCGACAATGTTATACAGGGTGCCTCATTTCGTTTGGCTATTTGGCTATTTGAAACATTTGGCTAAATTGAACAATACGGTAACCATGACCGATCCTTCTGAGAGTTAAGTATCCACTGTATAGTTGAGTGTTCTGGTTTCAAAATAAGACAGAACTGACCTCGCAAGTATTATAATCGTTATTACACTTTTTCATAATTCCATCATACATTTTGACGTTTAAGAGGCTTTATCTAAGCACTAAGCGTAAATCATAGACAAGATTTAGTTGACGAGAATTTTATTTATAGATAATACGTTCACGCGAAATATAGACAATAGAAACAAAACGAATGCCGAATGCATATATGTAATACCTACTTCTATATTGCTAGCAGGGTCTGGAAATAGGCGAAATCACTATAGGGCAGAAATATATGTTTGTCTCACCCACACCGGTGTCACTTTGAGTCTTATGCGCATGTCCGAGAATTAGCGCCAATTTATATCTAATCAGCGCCGCCACATGGGATAAATGTCACGACGCTTGCGCACAACAGGTCAAGTGACAGCAATGAGATAGAATGCCACCACGATAACTTGGCGTGCGAGGGAGGTCGCCCCTGTCGCGAAACAGATGTTGCCAGGTTGTAAATTTATTACACAATACATAATGTACTGAATGTCCGGTGACCAGTGTCAGAGCCTTCAATATAAATTCGGTCGGGTAACGGCGCGCTCCGCGGCGGCCGCTCTATCTGTCAAACTCTCAGACGGTAATATCGGTCCATTATTTGCTTTTTCAGCTTCGCAAAACTTTAATACTTCATTGGCAATTGTTCTTGCACCACCCCGGACTGCTTTGGTTGTTTTGGACATAATAATTCAGTGTATATTGGTAATCAAGATGTCACAGCTCCCAAGAAAATACAAAATTGTACTGAATTACAGGGCGAGGGGTTACCACCGAGTGCGGGCGGGGCGGGTTTTAGTTCCAATCCTGCCGCACGCCAAGTTATGTTGGGCAGGCAATAAAAGTAGCATTTTTGACCCGCTACATATATGGCTGAACGTAGGAACTTTTTTATTTTTGTTGCTTTTTTTTTCTTGTTTATGGTTTGCGCATTGTTTGCATGATACCTAGTTTTAATTTTTGAATGGTTTTAATAACTTTATTTGACTTATATTGAACAGAATGAATTTTTAATTTTCGATAGAAATTAATTTCTTGATACACTAACGGTTTACTTAAGGTAAGTCAGAAATGTTGAAAAAAAAAATGCCAACTTTGATGTCGCTTATATCTGTAACTGTCGACGTTTCGCCCAAAGTGTAAGGAATATCTTCTATTCAAAATTAAATAAAGAAGTCTACTAGTAATGAGACGACTTTTTTATCTTTTTTTGTCGATGTTTCCGTACGTTTCCACCTTTGACCACCTCGGTCAAAGGTGGAAACATACGACGCCACGCCACGCCATCCGACATATGTCAGTACTTATTAATCTCGTATATTTAATATGGTCAAAAACAAATAGACAACACGCCATGTGATGAAACGCACCCCACGCGGTAACATCCAGTCGATCCAGATCGGCGTGTTGCCGGGAGAGGGGGCACACACGCCACCCGACGCATCGCAAGCAGTGCGCTTCCTGTTAACATCCGACACCACGCGTCGGCCTTTCTTTTGCGCTAATAGCTTCACGATAAGTTGTTTCCTTCTTATAGATGTCGTTTTTAATAAAGTCATCTTGGTCTATCTTGATTTATTTCATGAATCCAGTATCGTCTACGTCTAATACGTATTTTTATATTCAACTGTTTCTGTATAAAATATATCCCTAAAATCCGCAATAAATATTCTTCAAAATCATCATCCAGCTCGTATTTAAATAGTAAATCCACGGCCACGTCAATAAACTTCCGTCCTTCGCGAAGCTATGATACTAGCAAAGCGTGTTGTAGCATCACGTGGCGTGTTGTATATGTGCACGATTCACATCAAGCGTCGACACGTCGCGTCGCGTTTTAGTAGTATGATTCCACCTTAAGAGGCCCCAGTACATGATTTTCGTATTTGCTCTCGATTTGCTAAATTTAACGTAAACTTATTATATCATTTTGCAAAACCCATAGCTAAACAGGCTTTTAATAAATTTTATTGTGATAGATCCATTTACTCTTGAAGCATTTCCTTAAAAAAATATGAATATTGTTATAACATCAAAACAAAAAAAAAAAAAAAAAATTGAATATTGTTATAACATCAAAAAAATTATAACCCCGAAACAGTATTTTAGTTTTCATGCAATAGAGTTAGTTATCTTTGGTACACTAATCTCGAATATTTTCAAATAAAGACCATATATTTTATTTACAAATTGATTGTATAAAGCTTGAAAAAGAAGTAGTGCTATTCAGATATTACTTTTTTTCGACAAGTTGTTAAATATATTGCTTTAAAAAAGACAAAAATTAAACATTCTGTTTCCTATATTGCAGTATCCATAAGACCATTAAAACATCGATTATTTTAATTAAATTTTACATGCGTACTAAGAAAATTTCACTGTCATTAATATAAAAATATTCCAAAAATTATACCTCATACTCAAGAATTCGAATTAATTAAATCGTATGGTCTGTTAAAAGATCATTTTTCTTTCAAATGAAAATTCGTTTGGATTGTCCAACCGAAGTCTGATTTGAAATATATATTTTATATTTTTTTAAGGAACTGCTTCAAGAGTAAATGGATCTATCATAATAAAATTGATTAAAAGCCTGTTTAGCTATGGATTTTGCAAAATGATTTAATAGGTTTACGTTAAATTTAGCAAATCGAGAGCAAATACGAAAATCATGTACTGGGGCCTCTTAATTAAGATGAGACACGTCAAATGCCGGGCCGGATCTGCGCCTGCGCGCTAATCCAATAATAACAACTAATATTAAAGCATTATAACAAGAAAGTTAATGTTTCGTCCTTGGTGTTGGGATCGAGTCGGCCGTGCGCCGCGAAGAAGGCACGGTTCGCAGTTAACATCAAACCATTAAAACAACGAAGATAATAAAGTTAATTAAAAATGAAATGACAGACATTTTCAAACGGGAACAATGGAGCAATAAAAAGAACTAAAACATTAAACGAAACATCGCAATCCGGCGGTCCTTCGACTAATTAAGCCGGCACCGACGGTGTGCAATCTAAATCCACAAAAATTTAGAATAATATTAAAAAAATGCCTGCGTTACAACTTATTTTATATTAAAAAACCGGATAAATCAGCAATAATATTTTTATAGCCACAATTTATTTCAAAAATCGACCAAAATACAACAGCAAAATAATTGTTTATGAATTACTCATTAAATATAAATTACGCGTTTTTCATATACGAAGTTTGATATTTTAAAAAATATGCCACATTACGTAGGTACATACTTGTATGTATTAAAAATTTTTTGATGTCAAGAAACGGACATTTTATGCGAATCGTGTGGATGTGTTGAGATTCGATTCTCGACGTTTGGTTGGGGTTATATCGCAGCGTCATCAGGAGAGTGCCCCATCGCCGCGGGGGTCAAAGCATGCTTAACCCTCCGCGGCGACAGGGTTGATATACGACCCCAGCGAAACAACGAGAATCGAATCCCAATTAAATTATCCGTCTGTTTCAATACCTAAATTGTTTGATGTCCGACTCTTTGAAATCGACTGCTTCACATTAAAAATGAACGTGGCAGATTCGAAGACTGATTTGGTTTGAAATTATTTATTGAAATATTGTTGTTACATATGTATTGCTGTGCGACGAGAAGGGAGATAACAAATATTTTATATGCAAGAGAAATACGAAAGTATTACGCATACAATTTTTACAAAATATTTTAGGTATCAGGCATCCAAATTCATGAAGAATGGTCATAATTTAATACAGATCACTGTGGCAAAAATATGGGCTTTAATTTAATATGGTATATAATAATATAATTTAATACTAATTTAATTTAATAAATAATCTTTGGATGAATAAATTAGTAGATTAGTATGAAACAAACTGATATAAACTACCTACCAATTTTTAAAATAAAATTAGTATTCGATTTATAAAATACCTTTTTTATCAAAAAATCAAGATTGCAATGACTTGTTAAGTTTTGCATGATTATAGAAATCTGTTTGACATCCGTGTCGCATGGAAATCAAATAAACAGGTGTTTTATTAGAATACCTAGACATCGTGGAGGTATAGGTCTTTTCATATAAGCTTGCAATTGAGTTAGTATGGGTTGGGTACAGTGCGTAATACGCGCATTGTTTCGTTGTGTTAAGTTTACGGACACGCCCCTCTCGTATCCGGTACTTAACACAACGAACAATGCGCGTATTACGCACTGTAACTACACTAACTCAATTGCAAGCTTACATGAAAAGACTTATACCTACGACACTACAATTATGGGGTATAAAAGCAAAGGCAGCAAAGTCCAAAAAAAAATTAATGTAGTCGTCGAGGATTACTAATTTATCATGTACTGCATTTGAGATTTTATATGAAAAATAGCCTATAAATTTATAGGAAATATATTTTTTTAAGGGAGAGGTACATAAAATCTGGGATTCAGTGCATTTTAAATTAGTAATCAGTGACTGCATTCAAAACATTTTTTTAATTTTTGGATATTGCTGCTTTTGCTTTTATACCCCACAATTCACAAAACAAAATATTGATTCGTATTGGGTTTTTGATAACAAGTGTTGTTATCAAAAACCCAAGACGAAGTCTTTATAAATACCTTATACTCCACATTACCCTCGCTCAATATGTCATATTAATTATCTACGGCTACTAAATCCTAAAGCCGTAATGTAAAATAATACACGGACGTTAATAAAAACGTCTGTGTTTTCTATCATCTATTTTCGAGTGTTGGAGTAATGACCACTATTGTAATAAAAATGCGCTATCCAAATGTAGTAGGCATTCAAAAAACCTCCTACCCACACACGCACTCATACACAATACATTACTTGAAATGTTAACCATTTCTACAACTCCGCGACGATTAGCTAGATTATAATCAGTTGCATAAAAAAATGTCAAAGAACCACCGGTTTAGAAATGTACGAAAGTGGCGTAGATAACGATCGACAGAAATTCGCACGGGACCATAACAGTTACGAAAAGTTCCCGTTGGGCGCGATCCCGAGCGAAAGCGTTGCGTAACGCGCGCTCCGTGAGAGAAACCGAGAAAAAGTGAAATGGGGAACACGAATGGCCGGCAGAAACATCATTGTGTTCGGCAAACCGTCACAAACCCATTGTTTCGCGATCAGCACCACTGAAATCCGGTGAAAATCTCGGAGAAGTCGGATCGCCAGCAATTGGCCAAGTTCGAAGATTCAACTCCTCGCGGGTCGGCTTGCGGAGTCAAGCAGTCGAAATGTTCCATTTATGGAAAATTCAACCATAAAAACAAGTTTTTATTATACTCCCTTTTTCATTTACTAGTTGAAACAGGTTCGGCGCTTACCCCACGCGTTGGGCTCGAGTCGGGCGACGCTACGAAAGGGGGTAATAAAAAATTTCGAAAAATTCAAAATTATACTATAATTATTAATTTTTTGAAACGAAAATTTGTTAGATCATTTTTATCGTCGCCACGAGTCTGCCTGCAAGGTTTCAGCTCGATTGGATCACGGGAAAAGGGTTAAAAATCGATCCAAAGTTTTTTCGGAAAACAAGCAGACGCTACGAGTTAAAAGAAAGGGAGTAAAAAAGTAACCCATAAAAACCAAGTTTTTATTATACTCCCTTTCTCATTTACTAGAGGAAACTGGTTTTGCGCTTAACCTACGCGTTGGGCCTCGGTCGAGCGACGCTGCGAAAGGGAGTAATAAAAATTTCCAAAAATCCAAAATTATACTATATTCAGGTACCGTGTCTACCAGACGCGTTGAAATATTTTCATACAACTTAGTAAGTTGTATGAAAAAACCATTAAAAATTTGAAAAATCCAAAAATTTACAATTTTTTTTAACGAAAATTTGATAGATCTTCTTGATCGTCGCCACGAGTCTGCTTGCCAAGTTTCAGCTCGATTGGATCACGGGAAAAGGGTCAAAAATCGATCCAAAGTTTTTGTTGACGGCAAGCAAGCAGACGCCACGAGTTAATATAAAGGAAGTAAAAAGGTTTCAATTTTGTCAGCGGCTATAACTAAGGGCAAGCTAAAAAACTCGCGTTACTGAAAATTCGTAGATAAAAAAAATTATTTACTTTTTTTACTATCCTCAATACTTTTATCGCACATTATTATTTAATGTACGACATATCCACACCCGAGAGCAAGACTCACCTTTCCGAAAATAACGTTTTTGACATATTAGATGATTATTATTACTATTATAGAATGTCATATTTTGTAAATCTTTAGTTCAACTACGTACCAAAAGATCATCTTTGTGTGAAATTTTTTTCACAATGTACCTAATTGATATATTTGCATTTGATATTTCTATTTAAATTGAGTTCAAGAAAATTCCTTTTAAAATGCGATTGTTTTCAGAATATTTTGAGTACGTCCAAATTATTCAAGAACACAATACTGGATTTTATCCCCAGGGAGACATCGATAATCAAGATATATTATAGATGTCTCATAGACACGAAGCTATATTTTTAAATGTGAAAGTAGGTATGAAAGTTATTTTGGGTGTTCATAGGGCTTACGACCTATCGGTCGGCTGGCTAAAGTGATCACTTTACAAAATAAAAGACCTATACAAGACATATCTATCACCTTTCCAAAATTTGCATTCTGAGATACTGCGTTTTTTTAGTCTCGCAATTGTAATGTAAGCGTTCAAAGTGACACTTTTGCATATCAACATGATTAATCATTATTTTCGTATTTCTTATAACAACACAATCACAAGATATATTATAGATGTCTCACAGAGACGAAGCTATATTTTTAAATGGGAAAGTAGGTATGGAAGTCTTTTTAGGTGTTCATAGGGTTTACGACCTATCGTACGGTTGGCTTAAGCGATCACTTTGCACAACGACATATTTAACTGTAAAACTATTTACAGTTATATGTCTAACGACCGTAATAACAGCCTTAACTCAATAATCAATACGGTGAAATAAGGAACCTATCTTTTTGGCGCATCATTTTTTTTGCCTCGTCCAGTTTCTTACATCTTCTCACGCGCGCTCTTCGGCCCCACACAAACCAACTCAACGGCCGGGGCTTTGTTCGGAATACATCCGAGAGATCGAGTATCCGCCACTCCGAATAACGCGCAGACTCGCGAGCGAGCAAAGATAACAAGATTTCAAAAGGGATGGACGGTCCTGTAGTGGAGATCTCGCAGCGGTAGAAGATATTCAATTCAATTTATTTAATAATATGTACATTACAAACTAAGTGTTCAAGGCATACATATTATGGAAATATATATCAAAATAAAAATATTTAATAAATTAAAAATAACATAAAATCTGGTCAAAGGTGTAGGAGAATCCCGCTTCGGAAAACCCCCTCAGACACATGGAATATATCAACACCCAAAGCTATTTTGTTCAGCATAGCTGTGGCTCTTCCAAAAGGCATAACCATCGGCAGGTTGGTCCTGTATATTGGAATGTGAAACAATCTATGCTGACGATGTCTAATGTAATTATCAGGAACATACAAACCAATGCTCCGCATAATTTCAGGATTGTCGATCATACCGCGCAACAATCGATAAAAATGTGTAATCAAATACACATTCCTTCTAATCTCTAGACTATTGTTATATATATGTTATATACAGGATTATTTGTAAAACATTAATAACCCTGTATATAACATATATAGCAGGACTATATTCCTGCCTTGATTATGAGTCGAATATGTTCAAGCTATTATAACCTAATATCAATAGTTACGGAGATATGCGACATCAATGTTAGCATTTTTTTCCAATATTTCTGAACTATTTTTTGTAAAACGTTCGACTATCATTACAGTAACTCATATCGATTACGAAAAATTCATTCGTTTCAATACAAGTTAAATAATACGATAAAAACCCGGAAAAAATTCCAATTGGAATGTTTTCCAATTGGAATTCGAAGGTTTTTATTTTTTTATTTGACTTGTATTAAAGGGAATGAATTTTTCGTATTCGATATAAGTTACTGTAATGATAGTCCAACGTTTTACAAAAAATAAGTCAGAAATATTGAAAAAAAATGCAAACTTTGATATTGCATATCTCCTGAACTATTGATATTAGGTCATAATAGCTTGAACATTTTCGACTCATAATCAAGGCAGGTATATAGTCCTGCGAGGTTATTAATGTTTTACAAATAACCCTGTATATGTTCGTCGCCCTCGAGGTCGACGGAGCGACGACATCAAGAGATGCAGGCAATAGATGGGAAAGAAGGGCTGAGGGACAGATTGTTCCACAGACCGCGCAATTTCTGAGGTGGGTACCTACCTTATATGGAAGCGATCTTCGGTCTAACGCTTTCAATGCTGTCATTAAATACATAGACACAATCGCTCAATTCACATAAAAGCCGCACACTACGCGTCATGATGTTTCTATTTGTTATATCCGTTCTGCATTATGGGACATGGAATAATGCATCATTCGATTACGCAATTAATTGGTTAGTACGAACAGGCCACAATTCTCTAGTAAATTCGGAGAGTCAATCGAGTTGCATATATCCAGCAATGATAATGGCGAGATGAAAGCCATGTATTCACTAGGGGACAAATTGTCCCTCAACAGCACGCGCGGCATAGAGTCTACGTGACGTTGCAACGTCGTGCACTGTTCCGCGACCTCGCGCACAACATAGCGCGGCATTTCTACGTGCCGTGGCAACGTTGCCATGCGCACGGTACCCGAGCGTACTCACTGCAACATTCCGCGGAGCGTCAGTACCACGTGGTATGTTTACAAGTGAATACGCATGCGCTGTATGTGTCAAGAAGACAGTGTGGGGAAATGAAATTGTTCTTGAACTCATCGAGCTGTATCGATCGAAGATCGCATAGAATGTCCGTCCTTCTTTTTCTTTGCAGTAAAGAATTTCGCATTCTCCTCTTTTTTCTCCTCTTACGTTTCGATAAACTCATTAATATAAACAGATACGCAGTTGACATCATAACCTCCTAGGGCCACATTTCCGTGACGTGGAAAACAATAATTATTTGCAAAAAGGACCTTGTTTTTAATAATATTCAATTTACTACAGTAAAACCTCGTTAATTTGAAATTGCGACCCAAAAAACATTTCGAATTGCGCGGAACCCCGTTTTCGCCAAATGAGATACCGCAGCTGTCATCCATAACCTCATTTCCGCGACAAGATATGCGAGTCCCGGTGTGTACACGTCAAATGATCGCGACATTGTCCCCGAAACATGAGCGTAGATGTTGATGCGACATGCCGAGTGGAATGTTTCGCGATTTGTCCCCTAGTGAATACATGGCTGAATACACAGGTGCGTCTACGTTATAAAACACTATGCAGGTCCACCTTAACACGCGGGCAGCAAACGTGAATTCAAGCCGAGAAGTCTTTCGAGGGTCCGAGCAGCTCTAAGACGGAAAACTGGCGATCCTTGGGAGAGTTTATGATGATGATGATCATAAGGTCGACAGCCCTGGGTGGGCATTGGCTGAATCCAGAAGTCTCTTCCATTCTTGTCTGTCTGTTGCCTTTGTCTTCCAGTTTAATATTCGTTATATGGATGTATTAGCGCTGACAGAGCCTTCCTGGTTTTCTTTGACTTCATGGTGTGGAGAGTGTGAGGCACTTTACAGGGTTGTGGTCGTCCATTATGATTACGTGACCAACCCAATTCAAGCGCCCCACCCTAGTGGAACTGATCACATCGGGCTCTCTATACATGTTACACAGTTCTCTGTTGTATGGACGACGCCAAGCATTATGATCTCTCTTCCCACAGGACCGTACACTGTTCTGAGGATCCTTTTCTCAAATTCCGCAATGACTCCCTCTAGTGCTTTCGTTAACACCCAAGTTTCAGAGGCGTGCGTCGGGACTGGCTTTTGACGATGATAAATTAATCGCAACGCGTCTTGCGAAACGATTTGAAGAAAAATGATTATACAATATAGGATATATGCGCCGATGACCCACTTTTAGAAATCGTCAAACGGAGACAGCCCGATTGGTTATGGCCGGTCTTGAGCGGTCGTCCTGTGTTTGGTGGCCGAGCGGCGCGGTGTGGCAATATTGTAATTAATAACGTTGCCGTGAACACCAGATTTTACGTAGATTCCCCAGCCGCGGTCGCCAGCCCGCGCGAATTGGAAAGCGGACGATCGCACGTTTTCATATAACATATCGTGTCAGGGCTACTAAAAAGAAAAACTGTTCGCGAGCGACGAGGACAGGCCCGCGGGCGGGTCCAGGCGCGGTACACGGTTTGTGGAGAATGCGCGCGGTACCCGGTGCCCAAACGAAAAAGATTTGATAAAATTAAAAAAAACAGTAACCCATAAAAACCAAGTTTTTACAATACTCCCTTTTGCTTTGAATCAGGTTTCGTGGCTGTACAAGCGTCGGGATAATTACTAATATAGAATGATTCCAATTTGAAAAAAAAACATTAAAATTTCGAAAAATCCAAAATTATAGGTACTATAATTTTTTTTTTTTTAATGAATTTCATAAATCAATTTTATCGTCGCCACGAGTCTGCTTGCAAAGTTTCAACTCGATTGGATAACGGGAAAAGGATTAAAAATCGATCCAAAGTTTTTTCGTCAGATAAGCAACCAGACGAAAGAAAGTGAGTAAAAAATAGACTGTTCTCATAAAGTGATCTGGGGATTGGGAAATTATTATGTCACCTGCAAACCTTGACTGGAAAAGACCTACAAAATTTATACAGATAAGAACATTTATAATACACATGAATTTATAACATGGTTTATAGTGTCGCAGTATTTGGCAAGATGAAATCACCAAAAATTCTTGTCGAACGACCTTTTTTCAATATTAAATTGTGTAAAAATATCGGTAGATGCATATCTCGCATAATTTAATATGCAATTTTACTATTCCCGAGATTACAACGCATTTCAAAGTACAGAATCGGAATCAGCTCGAAAAAATCTATTAGAAAGAGCTCTCAGATTCGAGGAAGCGAAAACCTCGTTGACCGGGGTCATCAACAATGTTTTCGATACTCGATGATCGAAAGATGTCATTTTGATAGCCACCAATACCGTAGATAAAAGATGCTAGAGTACCAAAATTCGTACTATTCCGCAATACGACGTGCGTCCACCACACGCACTACTGGATATAGAGCGATATATAATATTTGGATAATAACAGAAAAAGTGCATATTAATTAAAAATCACTATAAATATATATATCATCACCAGAATATACAGGGTTATTTGTAAAACATTAATAACCTCGCAGTACTATATTCCTGCCTTGATTATAAGTCGAAAATGTTCAAGCTATCATGACCTAATATCAATAGTTATGGAGATATGCGACATCAAAGTTTGCATTTTTTTTTCAATATTCCTGACTTATTTTTTGTAAAACGTTGGATTATCATTACAGTAACTAATATCAATTACGAAAAATTCATACGTTTCAGTACAAGTTAAATAAAATGATTAAAACCCCGAAAAAATTCCAATTGGAATTCGAAGGTTTTTATTTTTTTATTTAACTTGTATTAAAGGGAATGAATTTTTCATATTTGATATAAGTTGCTGTAATGATAGTCCAATGTTTTACAAAAAATAAGTCAGAAATATTGAAAAAAAAATGCAAACTTTGAGGTCGCATATCTCCATAACTATTGATATTAGGTCATGATAGTTTGAACATTTTAGACTCATAATCAAGGCAAGAATATAGTCCTGCGAGGTTATTAATGTTTTAAAAATAACCCTGTATACCTAGCAACGCAAAAATGTCACTTAGACAATACGCAATTCGCCTGATACGTTGCGTGCAATCTTGACGGCTAAATCAGTACCTACGATTGCCCAAGGAAGGAAACGCACACATTGCGATTTCTCGCGAGTCGTAATGGCTGGGTTCGTGCGGGAAAACAAAGGCGAGATATGTATGTTATTGTACACGGTTCTTACCTAGTTCCTAGTTGTGCGAAGGACATTCTGTTTTGTTAAAATTTACATAATTCATTAATGATTCAATTGTCTTTTATTCTCCTTAAGGGACCATCACTTTCTAATTCGATCCTTAATCTGAGCAATTCTTCTGCATCTGCTCTGTTCCAGCAACTGTCTCATAAATATAATTCATAAAAATGAACTTTGTTTTCACCGCTTTTGTATTAAAAAATATCAACATGTTTTAGAGCCCATGGCCCCTTCGTCAGGATACAATTGTATACTAACAAATTAAAAATCAATAATCCTAATGGTATCGTAAAGTATTGACAATCAAAATATAAAAATCATGTAAAGCAAATTAATACTAATGAAGTACCTATATTTAGGGCTTTCATTATAATTAATTTCGATTTTTAATTTTTAATTTATTAGTATGCTATTGTATCCTGACGAAGGGGCCATGGGCTCTGAAACATGTTGATATTTTCAAACATTTTCCTCGGCTGTTCCCTATTCTCTAGATAAATCTATTTCGCATATTTTTTCTAAAGTTTCGTTTCGGTTCCTTTACCTGTGCCTATTTTCCTCAGATGAATGATTTTGATTTATAATGTTACCTAAACGCAGAAAGTCTTATATACAGAGTATACCAGAGCTAGCAGCAGAAACTTGGCCGGTAGATTCCTGACTATGTTATGAGTCTAAAACGTTGAAGCAAACATGACCTAATATAAATAGTTAAGGAGATATGCAATATCAAAGATTGCATTTTTTTCCAAAATTTCTAACATTCATTTGCTTCAATAGAATGATAAAAACCTTGTTAAAAAAAACACTTTTTTCAATTTTCGCTAGATTTTTATCATTTTATTCGACTTGTATTAAAGCGAACGAATTTTTCATAATCGAAATAAGTTATTGTAATGATAGTTCAACTTTTTGCAAAAAATAAGTCAGAAATATTGAGAGAAAAAATGCAAACTTTGATATTGCAAATCTCCATAACTATTGACATAAGGTCATGGTTGCTTGAATATTTTACACTCATAACATAGGCAGGAATCTATCGGCCAAGTTTCTGCTGCTAGCTCTGGTACACCCTGTATATTCAAGACTTTTTTTTCAATTTTATCTGAATTTGAATAATTTCCGGTAATATATTTTAGATTTACTTCTATTGATTTCCATGTTAAAACAAAGAAATAATGAGATATTTTTATTTAGCATTTTTTGAAGAGATAATTAATAACCATGTGATGTGCAAATCTCACCCAGTGAACGTTTTCTTCGATATCCCACTTTCCGGTATTTTCTCTATTTGATTGGATCAATCGTGTGCTCATTTTGAACACGGCAATCTGCAGTGGTAAATTTGGGGTATTTTGGAGGCAAAACTCTATTGAATCAAAATTCCGGTTTACCGCGTCCTATTTACTTAGAAACTTAAAATTAATATTTTCAACAACTATTGTACTCCTGAAAATGCCGTTTAAGAACATTCAATTGAAAAGCCCCCAACCATGGGAGCGATCGTAAAAAAATAAGAAGAAAAAACCTTAACACGTGTTTTTCATTCAAAAGTTCGTAGTTCCATATTCAAATATCAGGACGCAAATTTCCCGCGCAAACAATAGTAGCGTGCACAAAATACGTGGGTATCCGCCTCTGCTGCTAATGGCTGAAAACCGCGCATATTATAACATGATTATTATCTGCATTTGATTAATGAAAAGAAAAAAATACCAATTCAGCGGACTCCATTATGAATTTGAATATTGTATTCTTCGTGTATCGCTTCATAATAAAATAATGGTGTGTGATTTAGGTACTACTACTAAGCGTGTCGGGAGATATCAACGCGAGGCCTGTTCGAAACCTAAGCACACTCAAATAAAATATATAAATTTAATATTTTGTGAATATTATTTACCGATAATATTTTATATATAAACATCGAGTACAAAACATATGTAACCTTTTTCATTTAATTATTTTCAGTAGTAAACATTAGTTGGTTTTGTATAATTATGTAAAACATGTTCACTGTCTCCTTAACTAGAGCGAGGTCTGTGCTAAAGGAGACAGGCTCATCCGTTATATCCGACAGTGGAATATAAACAACTTTAATCTCAATTAACATATAATATACAATATTTAATAACCAAAGAAATAAAATAATTTTTAAGAACAATATAGGTACCTTCGTTTGCCAATTTTTAAAACATAAAAATTATACCTACATTAGACACATAAAAATATAGCGTATATCCGATGATGCTTATTTGATGATCTTGAATATTACAATAAATTTAGTGGGATACTTCTCACTCGGTCCAATAATGTTAAATAGTTGATCATATTGCATTTCAAAAATTTAAATTAAATTACATGAAAAATATATTTCTTTTAAAAAACCACGCTTATATTTAAGGCCGGCGCCTTAATATAAGTTTGTTAGTGTGTTTGATAAGCGCATATTGTGTGGAAAGAAATGTGGCGGAGTTCCGCGACTGAAGAAACGCGGCGGAAAATCCGCGTAGTGCGGCGCCGGCCTAAAGGTAGGTACTAAAAATAAAAAGGTTGTCTTTTACGATATTGATATAGATTACAGAATACTGTTATAGATGGAGGGAAAGCGCCCACGTTTATTTAATATTTGGAGAGTGAAACAAAAAAATTTTTGTCCGAAAAATTATTTTATACTTTTAGTACATTTAAATAAAGGCGAGGTTTTAAAAAAAATCAGGTAATATAATTTATCCTTAATATTACCCAGCGTGTAAAATCACTTCGGTAGGAAACTAACGCCATTTTTGGCGAGTTCATTAGCTAACTAAATTACCATTAAAAACATTGATTAATTAACCATGATGGATTAATCGATTAATTAGTGAATCTGATAATTGATTCATTTATTGTCATCGAGAATACGTATGTGTGTAAAATTTCAGCTCGATTGGACATTGGGAAACGGGTGGAATATTATATATTATAAGATTCCGTCCAGGCAAACAGACAAACGGTGTCCTGGCAAACAGCAGGTGAAGCTAAGATAAGCGTGGTAACAGCTGTCTAGTTAGTGGCCGATACGCGGCCAGGGTCATTGTTTGCTTTTGCTAGGCAGTGTAGCGGCCGCTTTGCTGCCGGTGTTGATCGCTGAGTAGCCACGGTCGACATTTCCGTAAAAATAATGTTTTTATGTTAGTGAAAATACAGGGTGCCTCGTGGCTAGTAGCAAAATGTTGAGGATGTTTTCTTCATTCAATTTAGAACAAAAAAAATTCTTTGTATTTTGAGTGAAATGTCAGCATTTAAGCAGAAAAGCGAAAACATGCATTTTTTTATTATTTCTGACTTATCTTATGTAAAATGTTAGACTATCATGAAAATAATTTATATCTATACTAATATATAAAGACGTAAATTTTGTGAGTTTGTAAGTTTGGATGTAGGAAGAAATCTCCTCTTCTTAATTACTTACCCGATTTCAAAACTACTCATCCGATTTCAAAAATTCTTTCACCAATATTTAGAATGGACTTTCAGAGTGGTTATAGGCTATATATTATTATCTAGTTAAAATAAAAGGGCATTTACAACTAAAGTCGACGAAAAACGGTCGAGCGAATGCGTTTCTTACGAACGCTGCTTTAACAGTAAGAGATAAATTAATACTTTCTATAGATAAGTTGTAGAACTCAAAAAGGCACATAAAAAAAGTCCGCGACGACATATATCTATATGTTAAGGTTAATTCATGAATCGATAAAATATGAATTAAATATACAGGTATTTAAAATTAATTTTAATCTGTCGGAGGTAATTTAAGTAGGTAATGTTAAATTCTTATCACAATAAATTTGCTTATCGTCGTGCGGGCACAACTAGTCGAATATAAATGGGTAGAAATCAAGTTTGTTTCATACACATATACTCATTTCTTCATCCAAAGAGATCGAATATTAAATTAAAGCCAATAGAGTCACAACTAGGGAATGCAATCCCGATCCCACTAGATCGGGATCCCGCGAGATATCGAGGCATTTTACGAGATCAATCCCGAACCGAAAAATCGGACGAGATTATCGGGATTGATCAGCATTTTTTATATTTTGTATGTTTAATTGTATGTGTCTATAGAGCTTTTAGTAAGTACTTAAAACATATGTTCATGTCACATTCAAATAATGAAAATAGCTTTGAATAATATTTGCTGTATTTTATCAACCTAACATAGTAATAAAAACTACTACTAATTAGTAGTTTTTACTTTACTACATTGTCTGACTGATGCTTGGAAAAACGTCTACAAAAAATTTAATGCAATGATTAATAATGAGCATTTTATTAAAATTGCTGATATAAAAATGCAAGGCATTGTCGTTAATTGTTATTCAGCTCTATAAACAAACAAAAAACACAAAAGTATTCGGGATCCCGCGGGATTTGAAATTCTAATCTTGAGGGATCTCGAAAGGGCAATCCCGACTCGGGATTGCATTCCCTAGTCACGATAGAAATATTGCCATCTGATAGATTTCGTTTCTCTTATCCCGTCCATATTTGAGTGTTGGGGAAACAACCAACATAAGTGATGGCTAAACCATTATTTCAACCGGTTCCACATGGTACCTACTGTTATTTGATATTTGTATCAAATTGTATCGAAAAATAAGTTATCGATCATCGACACAATCAGATACAAATTTCAAATAATGATTACTATGTAACCGGTTAAAATATCATCACTAATCACCATTACAAGAATATTGATATTTTAAGAGTAAGGCGGATTACACTGTAAAAATATTTTTTGCATTGTTACACAGACGTCTCATAGCTGGTGGCAAAAACTTTGGGTTAGTCTTCTTCACACAATTTTGAATAGAAAATATTCTTAACACTTTAGGTGAAATCTGGATAGTTACAGAGATAATCGACATCAAAGTTTGCCTTTTTACAACATTTTTTACTTACTTTCAGCAAAATGTTGGACTATCACTACAATGACTTATATGGAATATTAAACATTTATTCGTTTGATATGTCAAATAAAAATATTTAAACCTTGCAGAAATTGAAAAAATAATTTTTTATCATTTTATTTGAATTGTAGATATCAAAGTAAATGAATATTTATATTTAAATATAAGTTACTGTAGTGACACTCCAACATTTTACAGAAAATAAGTCAAATATCGAAAAAACATGCAAACTTTGATGTCATTTATTTCCCTCGACATTTCACCCAAAGTGTAATAATATTTTCTATTCAAAATTGAATGAAGCTGACTCTCCCGATGTTTTTGCTACTAGTTACGAGACAGCCTGTAAAATATAAATGACATTAATTTTTCCGCGATTCTTAAATTTAAAGCCAAGGAATGGTCAATTTACTTGCCAGCAATAAAAATTCATACGATTCCGCCAAACTGGTGTCTTTTTTTAGTGGAAATAAGAGCACCACCCACCACCACAGTGGATAAAACAATATAATAATAGATTTTTGAAAACTTGCGAAATACAAATCGTGTTATGAAATGGTGGTTTACATTGCAGTGCGGAACAGGTACCTATTTTGTCAACACTCCAAGTAGTGAACAAAACCCGGAAAATATTATTAATAATGTGACAAAATTGTTTTTACTGTTCCGGCCGAGATATTTTCCCGCTCAAACGCAACACGCACCGAGAAGATCGGTCGCCAGGGAAGATGGCGGGCTCGGGCCCCGGCCGTTCCGCGTTATTGTCTCTCAAAACAACACACGGCGTACAATGCAATTTCACCGCGGAGACAATGGGCCGCCTCTCTGGCCCGCCGAGCCCGCCGCCATTGCGAAAAATGGCGAGATTTTCCCGCCCACCGTAGCGTCACGGCGGGAAATGAAAAGAAAATACCGCTCGGACGACGGCCAAATTTCGAGCCGACGCATGGCTCGTCGTAAAAAATGGTCGCGACGGGACCCGGCGCATTTTTGAAATTCGTAAAAATCCACAAGATCGACTGCATGAGAACGTAAAAAAATACATTTCTCAGATGCGTGCATTTATTTATTTATTTCTTACGCGGTACAAAGCTAAACAAAAATAATACACATGAAGAATCGATTTTTTAAACAGCTAAAAATAATAAAATAAAATTGTAGTAAATAAGATAAGTAAAATTTAAAATAATTACAATAATTAAAAGCAGTCAGAAGACAGACGGACGATTTAGCACCACCAAAACCATTTAGCCACGATTTAGACCACACCACTGTGTAAACAGTACGTAGCTATAATGGCAGATCACTGGATTCATATTAGACGCTTCGACTTGACAAAAATATATTTGGGGGCGTCTGGTACCGGTCCACGTAAATAAATCAAATATTATGGTCAACCCCGTTTTCTTTTGGTTCTGGTACGAGTTGTTCGTGGGAGATACTGTCGAGTACTTCCTTTGAATCGATGAAGATACCTGTGCAATTACTTGATTTGTTCAATTTACCTCGTGTGATGGTGGATGTTTTGCGGTTGCGTCTTGTGTGCATATTCCCCCGGCGAACCCGAACGGATTCTCATTTATTGTAGAATTGACTTTTGTGATTGAATTTAGTCTCTTTTTGACTACTTATTCAAAAATTTTCGATATATTAGATAAATAGTATATTAACTAATTCTCATTGTTTTTTAGATTAGGTACACTACCAATATGATTGTAACTGATTATCCCTCACCACACACAAGAATCTTAATGCCTTTTGGTGAGGTATAACATGTAATAATAATTTGATGTTAATATTTGCTAGTTATCATGGTTATAAAATAAATTATATGTATTATCTATTAAATAAATAAATCAAATTTATAATTTCTTTGTCTGTCTGTCACCGTTACTTCGTGTAACGTCCGTAATTTCTTCTAATTCACGGCTTAAAAAAACAAATTAAACGGCCGGGGATGGGGCTTGAACCCCGGGTCAGCAAACCCGAACCGACCGTTCTACGCATGTTGCTGCGGTCGCCTCTCCGTGAACCTCCAAAAAGATGTTATAAATATATACTAAGGCTCAGCAAAGACGCGAACCAATATTCCGTCATTTTTTACGGGTTATGGCTAGTTACTAGATAAAAATGAGAGATGTAAACTTTTCTAACGCAGTTACCGTGACAAATTTTACTGGGGAACACGCCGAGTAAACAGATTCATAAAAAATCTTTTTAAATTTATGAAAGATTCATGGACAAAGAATAATATAAAGGTAAAATTTGCAATGTTATTCTTATATATTGATATCTTCAATCCTTGTAGCTGGAGTTCTTCGAGGATGTCTTCAATCCATCTATGGTCTCCATGTAGCCATTATTTGTACCGACGAATTGCCATTTTGTCAACACCACTCAAACGCTAACTTTTATATCTCGAAAACTATTTAAACCAAGGTACAAAATTCTTCTATAAATATATTTTATTAAAAAAACTATGAAAACCCGCTATTAACAAAAACATAACCCCATATTCTCTTCTCTATCGCTTTTGACATCGTGCGAGCTTTTAACTTTTACCCGAGTACTTACCCAGCTACGATGCGAGCCTTTAATGTTTACGTTTGAAAATGGAAGCTCATTGTGATTGCGTCTCTGTCCGCGAATGGAGCGCTCTGTCAAAGTCGAATAAGCGCGGGAAACGTAAAAAAAACGCAGATTAAAAACAGTAGTTGCCAAAATAAACAACAGTGTGTGCATTGTGAATATAAAAGAAAAAGTGAACATGTGTTTATGATGATGAAAATGATGGATTTAAGAATTGAGATGAAGAAACTATTCACAATAACAATAATTCTATGTGTAAGTCATCGTTGAATTTTTAAGTCTCCTCTTGTTGTTCGTAAAAATTATAAATTACTTTATTTTATGTGGATAAAATTACACAAAATAATGTTTGTTTACATTAATATAAAAACGACTATAGGGTATTTATTCTAGGGTGAATTAAACATCTGAAGGTGAAATGAAAATATGGGAAACAGCTCTGTAAATACATTCCTAGTTAGCAGGGGCGTGCAGTCAGTACTTTGAAATAAGTAGTTAACTGGAATTTCTACGAAACACAATATGTATCTAGTAATATTCCGTCAGATAAGTTATCAGTTACGCTATTTTTCCAAAATATACGTTTACGTAAAAATCATGCTTCAATGTACTGACTGCATGCGCCTGCTAGGTTGGCAATTTTTTAACATACAATTAAATATGTACAGGGTGTCTCGTAGCAAAAACTTCGGGGAGGTTTTCTTCATTCAATTTTGAATAGAAAATATTCACTACACCTTATAATTTTGCAAGATTTTAATAATTTTATTTAACTTATATTAAAGTGATTTAATTTTTGATATTGATTATAAATTACTTTCGCAATAGTCCAAGTCGAACACATTTAAGAACAAATGTAAACTGTGATATCGTTTATCTCCGTAACTGTCATTTCACCCAACGTGTAAAGGATATTTTCCATTCAAAATTGAATTAAGACTCTCAGAAATTACTGCTGCTAGCTACGAGACACCGTGTATAGTGCTTGCTTTTAATATTATGAAGCAATTAAAAAAACGTACGAATACCCTCGTTGGTGCATTATTTATAAAGTAGGTACGAAGTATAAAATACAAACATCAAAATATAATATTTACATTGCCTGTCTATCTGTCCGTAACGTTCTGGAATTGCAACGTTAGATAATTAGAGTGTAACACGCAATCAGCGTACAACACGCAACGGCTCAGGCAACCCGCAAGGGCCGCCCCGCAAAATTACAAGGTCTTGACATTTTTACATCGTTATATTTTGCTTTAGGTTTAAACGAATAAAATTAATAAAAAAAAACATTATTTGTCGTGAATTTTCATCATCAAAATCCTGCAATTATTATCTCCCGTGAATTTTTTAACCATATTAGATAACCTGTAATTAAATGATTTATATTTCTCAGTGTTATAAATAATTAATAATTGTTTGTTAGATTCAATGACTGGGTTATCGCGTACTTCAGTACGCGCCGACAACAATATTAAATCGGAACCGATTTCGACATGAAAATTAATGCGAATGGAACCATCGGAACGATTATACAATGCAACACTTAATTCTCATTGTTCGGCGTGTATTTTACTACATATTACCATTTTTATTCAGATTTCAATGGTTAACAAATTCATTAATACATAACTTTATGAACTTCTCACGAATTTGCTACTCGTAGTATCCATTTTTAGAGTTCGTACATTGTACACAGTTATCGCATATCGTCGATCTGTAAAAGAAAGTTCTCTGAGAACAAGAATATTGCCAAAACTACAATATATTTTTAATAATAATATTTTGATAATTTACACAGCGCTGTTTTCGTGAGTACTCACTTCAAGGCGCTTCGCACATTAAAATTATTTTACAAAACAACCCCTACTCACTAAAACACTAATTTAATATTACTTATGCACTGGATGACATTAAAAAACAATGGAATTGACGGTTAAAACTATAGTTGAGAAGTCCAGAAGGAATTAGGTATTTTTGCACAGGGGGAAAAATATTAGGTAGGTACTATTGTAACGGTCTGATAATATAGGTTTTTATATGATTATCTAAATAAATGCATTCGTTGTTTTTTGAACTGTGCTTAAGTGTCTGTAAAGTAAAGTTTGTTAGTTTATTCCATAACTTTGGTCCAGCCACTGCGAAATTAGTTTTGTGGACGCGATTTACTTCAACTAATCTACTTCTATTAGATGTTGATACTGAGCGAAATGTTAGTTGTCTATTATTGTTAGTATGTATATCATAAAAGAGAGCGAAGATGAAGAAATTTTTTACGTAACATCAAAAATAACCGAGATTAGGAAACACGACATGAATAGCATTTTCATATTTTTTAAAGACAGCTATTATTATACAGGGTGTTTATAACTAGTAGCAAAAACTTCGGTTACTTATTAGCATTCAATTTTAATAGAAAATATTCTTTACACTTTGGGTGAAATGTCGTCAGTTACGGACATAAGCGACACCAAGTTTCCTTTTTCTCAACATTTCCAGCTTATTTTTTGTACATGTCCACAAAAACCCGGGCTTGAGTAAATCAAATTGATTTATTGTGGCCTCACCGGGAATGAAACCCGGAACCCTCGGTGTGAGAAACCAGTGTCATGCCCACTGGGCTACGAGGGCCGCTAATTCTTAACGCTGCATGCATTAACATCAAATTATTATAATATTTTGAAGTAAAAACAATTTTAAAAAGTAAGTAAAAATACATTATAAAAAAATTAACAATAAGTAAGAACACTTTGTGAGAAATGAATAACAAAAATAGAATAAACAATAGTAAGTCGAAAACACATAAAAATAAAACAAGCAATAAAAGTAAAAATGAAAATTAATAAAAAAGCACACTAATTCAAAAGAACGATAAATTTCAGTCCATTAGACTGTAATCGATTCTACTAGCGTATTCAAAGTCGAAGTATTTATTTAATTCAGGTATGCTCGTACAACGAAAAATATCAACGAGATTCGAAATCTTATTTCCGAGGCGGTGCATCCGCGTTGGTTAATTTGTACGAATTTGAAAACACCGCTGATGGGGCGGGTCCGAGAGGTACTCCCGACGCAAGGTCGATGATGATTATGGTGAAATCATTGTATATGGGCAGTCATTTCGCAACCCATCCGGGATGCCCCCTCGCAGCTGACCACCGGACCAGAGAAGGCGGAGAGCTGCGACCGCTGCTGGTGGTGTCGTATTCAAAGGTCACCCGTTTAATTCGCGAGCTTCGAGTCGGTTACTATTCCCGTCCTCGAGCGAACGTCTATTTCGATATCTCAAATCGATTTCTAATCCCCATTTGACTTTACAACGACGCGAAGCGGAAAATGTAAAACTAACAAGAGTGTGTCTAAAGTACTATTATGTACTAGGTACTAGTGATGGGCGTTGAATGGACGGATTAGTTGAAATCAACCGTTGACGTTTCATCGACGCGTCGACGGTTTACGTTTATCGCATGGACTAGTTGAATTCGTAGACGTAGACGACTAAACGAAGAACCCTTCGTTCGTAATTCAACATAGTCCAAAGCAACGAGCGAGAGCAAGACAAAACTATGGATAATTTAAATTTATATCATAGAATTAGGAATTTAATGAAACAACTACACTCGTTTGAAAAAAATATCAGCTTTTATCTACTCAGTTATTTTTGAAAGGGCTGCAAGATTTCTAGGTTATCTATGGGTTAACAAACTTTGATATTTTTATTTTATACGATGAAACTATTATTAATTAACAGTCGAAAAGGGCCGGCTGTATATTTTTCTAAAATCAATATTTTATTCGATCGATCTCGACTTCTTAAATCTACCTGAAAAGGGATGGTAAAATTTAATTTTAGCGGTTTTACTTTCCCCGAAACTATATTTCTTTGAACTTCTTTAAATTTTAAAAAGTAACGTAATAAAAATAGCCAACGGTCGAGCCGTCGAGCAGCATCGAGCCGTAGACACATCGTCCCGTAGAACATCCGCATAACGAAGTTGACGAATTCAACTAGTTGATCGACTCGTCGATGGACGGAAATGGACGGTCTCGTTTCGTCGACGATAAATACATCGACGACTCATCGCTACTAGGTACTATTATAGCATAATAGTGTGGTCCTTAAGTGCCGGTTTTTTTTATCGTTGGTTAAGTTATAGTTTATTTAGGTATATAGTTAAGCAAAGAGGATAGATAGATTGTTATGAAAGTGAGATGTTTGGTTGGTGGAAAACGCGAAAATATATGCTATTTTCTCAACTATTATTCTTACTTCTGATCAAACAACCGACCCTAAGTGCACGCAAATATGACCCCGATGTATAATATCCCATATACCTAAATCCTATATAAATCGCTTGATAAGATAAATGAACTTAAAGTTTTACTGACACACGTGGGTCTAACGCACTAACATAGATTTGTTATTGTATCACTGTGCGTTTGATAGAATTAACCAATTGATTTGCGATATCATAACAATCATGTCTTGACCCCTATTATATAACATTGTACACATCATCTATTCACATCAATATAATAAGTTCTAGTATTATTTTAATGTTAGTAAAAATCAGTTTATTTCAAACACACACACATCTACTACTTCTTTATCTCTTAGAAGAGTACATTTATTACTTTTTTATACAAATGCACATTAAAGCAAAAAAGAATTAGTCATTTCTTCTTTCGAAGTATCAAAAAGCTGATATTTCTGCTGTGATTATATAAACATTGATACTTCTTGTAGGAACTTAACGAGTATGTCAATAACTAGTCCCGTCTTTTTTAATTGCGTCATTATAACAATCTTATTATCCCGAGAATAGGGGTAAATCATATATTGCGGATTGGTAAATTGCAGCGTGTTAATTAAATATATTATAGAGGGTGTTTCTATTTTACATAGCAGACCGATGTTATTTTATAATAAATTTTTACGTTTAATTTTATTTAACTCTACACAATTATATATTATATACTCTAAACAATTATATATGGAAATAACGGCCACCGCTAAACGATGTACAAATTTGAGCTCTTTTAATCACATTTTTAATTATTTTATTGCATAATTTGTTCAATGTATAATAAATATTATATTTTAACTGCTGAATTGACGATGGCTTGTTACTGTAGACTCTTTCATTTATGTTACCCTAAAGAAAAAAACACGCTAATATTTATATGTACTAAAAAAAAGAAAAAAATTCGCCCGACAATTTTTTGCCTCACTCTCGAAATAAAAGATGGGCGCTTACGATATTGATATAGATTACAGAATTCTGTTGTTGATGGAGGGAAAGCGCCCACTTTTATTTTTTTTGGCCAAACATATATTTTGTACATTTAAATATAAGCGTGTTTTTTAAAAATATTTTTTAATGTAATACCATTTTATACTTTTCTCTTAATATTACCCAGCGTACAAAATCAGAGAGAGAGAGAGAGA